>JAPVLO010001424.1:0-88350 GCA_027257055.1 Cephalopachus bancanus | reverse complement strand
ATTCCAAAACTTATTATTCCGTTTCTCTCCATTCCATTCCATTCCATTTCACTCTATACCATTCCGTTACACTCCATTCCATTTAATTCCATTACTTTACATTCCATTTCATTCCATTCCACTCCTTTTCTCTCCTTTATATTCCATTCCATTCCATTCCATACCATACCATTCCATTCTGTTACTTTCCATTCCATTCCATTCCATTCCAATACTCAACATTCCATTCTGTTATTCTCCATTCCATTTCATTCCCTTCCATTCCATTCCACTCCATTTAGTTACTCTCCATTACATTCCACTCCGTTGTATTCCGTTATGTTCCCCTCCATTCCGTTCCATTCCATTCCATTACTCTCCATTCTATTCCATTTCATTCCATACCGTTACTTTCCATTCCGTTCCATTACATTCCGTTAAACTCCATTCCATTCCGTTACTCTCCATTCCATTCCATTCCATTCCAGTCCAGTCCATTCCGTGACTCTCCATTCCATTCCATTCCTCTCCATTGCATTCCATTCCGTTACTCTCCATTCCATTACCTTCTATTCCATTCAACTCATTCCAATCCATTCCGTTACTCTCTATTCCATTCCATTGCCTTACATTTCGTTACTCTCCATTCGATTCCATTCCATTCCATTCGATTACATTGCATTCGATTGCGTTACAATCCATTCCATTCCTTTCTGTTACTCTCCATTCCATTCTATTCCATTCCATTCTATTGTGTTACTCTTCATTTGAATCCATTTCAATTCATTCCCTTTCTCTCCGTTCCATTCCATTACATTCCATTACTCTCCATTCCATTACTCTCCATTCCATTCCATTCCACTCTGTTACTCTCCATTCCATTCCATTCCACTCTGTTACTCTCCATCCCATTCCATTCAATTCTATTCCATTCCATTCCTTTTCATGTCATTACTCTCCATTCCATTCCACTCCATTTCATTCCGTTACTCTCCACTCCATTACATTCCATTCCACTCCGTTACACTCCATTCCATTCCATTGCATTCTATTCCACTCCTTTCCGTTACTCTCCATTCCATTCCATTCCATTCAAGTCTATTCCGTTACTCCCCATTCCACTCCATTCCATTGCTCTGCATTTCATTTGATTACACTCCATTCCATTCCATTCCATTTCATTCCATTCCATTCCATTCCGTTACACTCCATTCCATTCCATTCCATTCCTCTCCATTTCATTCCATTCCATACCATTCTGTTATTCTCAAATCCATTCCATTCCATTCTTTACCATTCCATTACTCTCCATTCCATTCTATTCCATTCCATACCATTCCATTCCATTCCTTTACTCTCCTTTACATTCCATTCCATTTCATTCCATTCCATTTCAATCCATTCTGTTACTTTCCATTCCATTCCATTCCATTCCAATACTCAACATTCCATTCTGTTATTCTCCATTCCATTCCATTCCATTTCATTCCCTTCTATTCCATTCCACTCCATTTAGTTACTCTACATTCAATTCCATTCCATTCTATTTCGTTACTTTCCCCTCCATTCCGTTCCATTCCATTCCATTACTCTCCATTCTATTCCATTTCATTCCGTTTTGTTACTCTCCATTCCATTCCACTACATTCCGTTAAACTCCATTCCATCCCCTTACTCTCCATTAAATTCCATTCCAAACCAGTCAAGTCCATTCCATTGCTCTCCATTCCATTCCATTCCACTCCATTCCATTCCATTCCGTTACTCTCAATTCCATTCCATTCTATTCCATTCAACTCATTCCAATCCACTCCATTACTCTCTATTCCATTCCTTTGCATTACATTTCGTTAATCTCCATTCCATTCCATTCCATTCCGTTCCATTCGATCACATTGCATTGCATTGCGTTACATTCCATTCCATTCCTCTCCATTCCTTTCCATTTCGTTATTCTCCATTCCGTTTCATTCCATTCCATTCCATTCCACTCCATTCCAGTACTCTCCTTTCCATTGCATTCCATTCCGTAACTCTCCATTCAATCCCATTCCATTCCATTCCCTTACTCTTAAGTCCTTTCATTCAGTCACTCTGCATTCCATTCCATTTCATTTCAATCCATTCCATTCCATTCCATTCCGTTACTCTCCATTCTATTCCATTCCGTTACTCCCCACACCATTCCATTCCGTTCCTTTCATTAGTGTCCATTCCATTCCATTCCATTACTCTCCACTCCATTCCATTCCTTTCCATTCCATCACACTCCATTCCATTCCATTATATTCCATTCCATTCCATTTGTTCCATCACATTCCATTCCTTTCCATTCCTTTACTCTCCATTCCATTCCATTCCACTCAATTCCATTCCATTCCTTTCCATTCCTTTCCATTACTCTCCATTCCATTCCATTCAATTCTATTCCATTCCATTCCTTTCCATGCCATTACTCTCCATTCCCCGTTTCAACCAACCATCTCCATTCTGTTACGTTCCCCTCCATTCCTTTCCATTCCATTCCAATACTCTCCATTCTATTCCATTCCGTTACTCTCCATTCCATTCCATTCCGTTAAACTCAATTCCATTCCGTTTCTCTCTATTCCATTCCATTCCATTCCATTCTAGTCCAGTCCGTTACTCTCTATTCAATTCCATTCCTTTACTCTCCATTCCATTCCATTTTATTCCATTCAACTCATTCCAATCCATTCCGTTACTCTCTATTCCATTCCATTTCATAACATTCATTACTCTCCATTCCATTCCATTCCATTCCATTGCATTCCATTCCGTTACTCTCCATTCCTTTCCATTCCATTCTATTCCGTTACTCTCCATTCCTTTCCATTCCATTCTATTCCATTCCATTCCATTCCATTGGAACCAATTCCTTTCCATTACTCTCCATTCTATTCCATTCCACTCAGATACAATCTAAACCAATCGATTCCATTTCATTCCATTCCATTCCAACCCATTACTCTTGATTCCATTCCGTTACTCTCCATTCCATTCCATTCCATTTCATTACATTACTTTACTTTCCGTTTCTTTCCATTCCATTACGTTACACTCCATTCCATTCCATTCCATTCGACTCAATTCCATTCCATTCCATTCCTTTACTCTTTATTCCATTCTATTCCATTCCATTCCATTCTATTCCATTACTCTCCATTCCATTCCATTTCATTCCATTCCTATCCATTCTATTCCTTTACTCTTCATTTCATTCCTTCCAATCCATTCCCTTTCTCTTCATTCCATTCCATTCCAATCCGTTATTCTCCATTTCATTCCATTACAATCCCTTCCATTTCATTCTTCTCCATTTCTTTACTCTCCTTTCCATTCCAATCCATTCCATTCCGTTACTCTCCATTCCTTTCCATTCCATTTCATCCCATTCTTTTACTCTCTATTATGCTCTATTTCATTCTGTTCCATTCCACTCCATTCCGCTACTCTCCATTCCATCCCAATACTCTCCATTCCATTCCATTCCACTCCATTCCATTCCATTGAAATCCATTCCAATCTGTTACCCTCCATTCCATTGCATTTCTTTTTATTCCATTCCATTCCATTCTGATGCATTCCTTTCCGCTATTCTACTTTCCAATATATCCCATTCCATTCCTTTACTCTCCAATTTATTCCATTCTATTCCATTCCATTCCGTTATTCTCCATTCCATTCCATTTCGTTATTCTCCATTCCGTTTCATTCCATTCCACCCCATTCCAATACTCTCCTTTCCATTGCATTCCATTCCGTATCTCTCCATTCAATTCCATTCCATTCCAATCCCTTACTCTTAAGTCCTTTCATTCAGTTACTCTCCATTCCATTCCATTTCATTTCATTCCATTCCATTCCATTCCTTTACTCTCCATTCCATTCCATTCCGTTACTCCCCATACCATTCCATTCCATTCCTTTCAGTTAGTCTCCATTCCATTCCATTCCTCTCCATTCCATTCCATTGCATTACATTTCGTTACTCTTCATTCCATTCCATTCCATTCCATTAGTTTCCATGGCATTCCATTCCGTTACTCTCCATTCCATTCCGTAACTTTCCATTCCATTCCGTTACTCTCCATTCCATTCCGTTACTCTCCATTCCATTCCATTCAATTCAATTCCATTCCATTCCATTCAATACTATTCCATTACTCTCCATTCCATTCCGTTACTCTCCATTCCACTCCATTCCATTCCATTCCTTTCAATTCCGTTACTCTCCATTCCATTCCATTCCATTCTATTACATTCCGTTCCATTCTGTTACACTCCATTCCATTCCATGACTCTCCATTCCATACCATTCCTTTCACTTAGTCTCCATTGCATTCCATTACTCTCCATTCCATTCCATTCCATTCAATACCTTTCTTTTCCATTCTGTCACTCTCCATTCCATTCTGTTACTCTCCATTCCATTCCATTCTATACCATTTCATTCCGTTCCATTCCATTGCATTCCTCTCCATTCCTTATTCTTCATTCCATTCCATTCCACTCCATTCCATTCCATTCCATTGCATTCCATTCCGTTTCTCTCCATTCCATTCCATTCCATTCCATTCTATTCCATTCCATTCTATTCCATTGGAACCAATTCCATTCCGTTACTCTCCATTCCATTCCATACCAATCCATTCCATTTCATCCCATTACACTCCATTCCATTCCTTTCCATTCCATTATGTTCCTCTCCATTGCATTCCATTCCATTCCATTACTCTCCATTCCATTGCATTCCATTCCTTTATTCTCCATTTCATTCCATTCCGTTACTTTTCATTCCATTCCATTCCACTCCATTCCTTTACACTCCATACCATTCCATTACATTCCATAGCATTCCATTAATTTCCATTCCATTCCATTCCATCCGTTCCTCTCCATTCCATTCCATTCCATTTCATTCCGTTACTCTCCATTCCATTCCCTTCCATTACTCTCCATTCCATTGCATTCCATTCCATTACTCTCCATCCCATTCCATTCCATTCAATCCCTTATGCTACCTTACACTTCATTCCATTCCGTTTCATTCCATTCCATTTCATTCCATTACACTCCATTCCATTCCATTCTATTCCATTATATTCCATTTCGTTACTCTCCATTCCATTCCATTCCATTCCGGTACTCTCCATTCCATTCCATTCCATTCCAACCCGATATTCTCCATTCCATTCCATTCTATTCCATTGCATTCCATTCCTACCCTCTCCATTCCGTTTCATTACTCTCTTCCTTTCCATTCCTCTCCATTCCGTTCCATTCCTCTGCATTCAGTTCCATTCCTCTCCATTCCCTACCATTACTCTCCATTCCATTCCATTCTGTTCCGTTCCATTCCATTCCATTCCATTACTCTCCATTCCATTCCATTCCATTCCATTCCGTTACTCTCCATCCCATTCCATTCCATTCCCTTCCATTCCATTCAAATCCATTCAATTCTTTTACACTCCATTCATTTCACTCCATTTCATTCTATTTCATTCCATTCCAATCCATTCCATTCCTTTACTCTCCATTCCATTCCATTCCATTCTATTCCATTCCACTCCATTACTTTCCATACTCTCCTTTCCATTCCATTCCATTTCATTCCTTTACGTTACTCTCCATTTCATTCCATTCCATTCCATTCTATTCCATTACTCTCCTTTCCATTCCATTCCATTCCATTCTATTCCGTTACTATTCATTTCATTCCTTTCCAATCCATTACCTTTATCTCCATTCTATTGCATTCCATTCCGTTACTCTGCATTCCATTCCTTTCCATTTCGTTACTCTCCATTCCATTCCATTCCGTTACTCTCCTTTCCATTCCATTCCATTCCTTTCCATTCCATTCAATTCCGTTACTCTCCATTCCATTCCATTCCATTCCACTCCATTCCGTTACACTCCATTCCATTCAATTACTCTTCATTCCATTCCATTTAATTCCATTACTCTCCATTCCATTCCATTCCATTCCATTACTCTCCATTGCATTCCATTACATTACATTCCGTTACTCTCCATCCATTTCACGCTGTTACTCTCCATTTCATTCCATTCCATTGTTTTACATTCCATTCCTTTCCATGCCATTACTCTCCATTCCATTCCACTCCATTCCATTCCGTTACTCTCCATTCCAATCCATTCTATTCCATTCCATTCCAATCCATTACTCTCGATTCCGTTCTGTTACTCTTCATTCATTCCATTCCATTCTATTCCATCAAATTCCATTACTCTCCTTTCCATTCCATTCCATTACATTACATTCAAAAACGTTCTATTCCGTTACTCTCCATTCCATTCCATTCTATGCCATTCCGTTACTCTGCATTCCATTCAATTACATTTAATTTCATTCCATTCCTTTACTCTCCTTTACATTCCATTTCATTCCTTTCCATTTCATTCCATTCCATTCCTTTACTCTCCATTCCATTCCATTCCATTTCATTCCGATACTCAACATTCCATTCTGTTATTCTCCATTCCATTCCCTTCCTTTCCATTCCATTCCACTCCATTTTGTTGCTCTCCATTCCATTCCATTCCATTACTCTACTTTCCATTCCATAACTATCCATACCATTCCATTCCTTTACTCTCCATTACATTCCATTTCATTCTATTCCATTCCAGTCCATTCCGTTACTATCCATTCCATCCAAATACTCTCCATTCCATTCCACTGCATTCCATTCTATTGAAATCCATTCCATTCTGGTACACTCCATTCCATTGCATTTCATTTTATTCCAATTCCTTCCATTCCAATCCATTCCATTCTGCTACTCTCCATTCCATTATATCCCATTCCAATCCTTTACTCTCCATTTTATTCCATTCTATTCCATTCCATTCCATTCCATTCCGATACTCTCAATTCCATAGCATTCCATTCCGTTCCATTCCATTCCATTACTCTCCATTCAGTTCCGTTACTCTCTGTTCCGTTCTGTTACTCTCCGTTCCGTTCCATCCTTCCCAGTTTCATTCCTTTCCTCTCTGTTACTCTCCAATCCATTCCGTTACTCTCCATTGCATTCTATTTAATTCATTTCCGTTACTGTCCATTCCATTCCCTTCCATCCCATTATATTCCATTCCACTCTATTCCATTACTTTCCAGTCCATTCCATTAAATACTATTCCATTCCATTCCATTCCATTCCATTCCTTTACTCTCCATTCCATTCCATTCCATTCTATTCCATTCCATTCCATTACCTTCCCCTCCATTCCATTCCACTTCATTTCGTAACTCTCCATTCCATTCCATTCCATTCCGTTACTCTCCATTCCATTCCAATCCAGTCCATTCCTGTACTCTCCATTCCGTTACATTCCATTCAATTCTATTCCATTCCATTACTCTCCATTCCATTCCATTACTCTCCATTCCTTTCTAATCCATTCCATTCCATTCCCTTCCATTCCATTCAAATCTATTCAGTTCTGTTACCCTCCTTTCAATTCCATTCCCTTTTATTCCATTTCACTCCATTCCAATCCATTCCATTCCACTACTCTCCATTCCATTCCATCCCATTTCATTCCTTTACTCTCCATTCCATTCCATTACATTATATTCCATGTCTCTGCATTACATTGTATTGCTTTCAATTCCGTTACACTACGTTCCATTCCGTTCCATTCCAATCCGTTACACTCCATTCCATTCCATTACATTACATTCCACTCCGTTACTCTCCATTCCATTTCATTCCATTCCTCTCCTTTCCATTCCGTTCCATTCCATTCCTATCCATTCCATTCCATTACACTCCATTCCATTCCATTCCATTCCATCCCATTATGTTACTCTCCATTCCATTCCTTTCCATTCCTCTCCATTCCCTTCCATTCCATTCCATTCCATTACGTTATTCTCCAATCCGTTCCATTCCATTCCATTCCATTCCACTCCATTCCAATACACTCCATTCCATTGCATTCCCCTACTCTTAAATTCTTTCATTAAGTTACTCTCCATTCCGTTCCATTTCATTCCATTCCATTCCATTCCATTACTCTCCATTCCATTCCACTCCATTCCATTCCATTCCATTCCGTTACTCTCCATTCCATTTCATTCCATTCCATTCCATTTCGTTACTCTCCATTCCATTCCTTTCCTTTCCATTCCGTTACTCTCCATACCATTCCATTCCATTCCTTTCCATTCCTTTCAGTTTGTCTCCATTCCATTCCATTCCATTCCATTACTCTCCCTTCCATTCCATTCCATTCCTTTCCATTCCGTCACTCTCTATTCCATTCTGTTACTCTCCATTCCATTCCATTCTTTTCTCTCCATTCCATTCCATTCCTCTGCATTCCATTTCATTCTATCCCACCCATTTCTTTCCATTCCTCTGCATTCCATTCCTCTCAATTCCTCTCCACTCCATTCCATTCCAGTCCATTCCTTTCCATTCCATTCCTTTCCATTCCATTCCTTTCCATTCCATTACTCTCTATTTCATTCCTCTTCATTCTATTCTGTTCCATTCCATTCCATTGCATTCCTTTCCACTCCATTTCATTCCATTCCCCTCCCTTCCTCTCCATTCCATTACATTTATTTCCATTCCATTCCACTCCATTCCATTTCCTTATGCTCCATTCCATTCCATTCCTCTTCAATTCATTCCCTTCCATTCCATTCCATTCATCTCCATGCTTTTCCATTCCATTCCTTCCATTCTTCTCCATTCCATTCCTTTCCATTCCATTTCTCTCCTTTCCATTGCATTCCATTCCATTTTTTTCAATTCCATTCCTCTTCATTCCATTCCATTCCTCTTAATTCCATTCCATTCCTCTGCATTTCATTCCCTTCTATTCCATTCCATTACTTTACACTACATTCCTCTTCATTCCATTCCCCTCTATTCCGTTCCATTCCATTCAGTTCCATTCTATTCCATTCCTCTCCATTCTATTGCATGCCATTCCTCTCCATTCCAATCCTCTTCATTCCATTCCACTCCATTGCATTCCAATTCATCCATTTCATTCCTTTCCATTCCATTCCACTCCATTCCATTCCATTCCATTCAGTTCCATTCTATTCCATTCCTCTCCATTCCATTGCATGCCATTCCTCTCCATTCCAATCCTCTCCATTCCATTCCACTCCAATCCATTCCAGTCCATCCATTTCATTCCTTTCCATTCCATTCCACTCCCTTCCATTCCACTCCATTCCATTCCACTCCATTCCATTCCATTCTATTCCATTCCTATCCGTTCCAACTATTTCATTCCTCTGCATTCCTCCTTATTATATTCTCTCCATTTCTCTATATTCCTTTCCATTGCATTCTAATCCATTCCATTCCTCTCCATTCCATTCCATTCGACGCAATTCCATTCCATTCCATTTAATTCCATTCTATTCATTCCAAACCATTACATTCCTCTCCATCCCTCTACATTCCATTCCATCCCTTTCCTATCCTTTCCATACTGTAACATTCCTCTCCATTCCTTTCCATTCCACTCCACTTCATTCCATTTCGTTTCTCTCCATTCCTTTTCATTCCATTTCATTGCTTTCCATTTCATTCCTTTCATCTCCATTCTATTCCATCCCTCTCTATTCCATTCCATTCTTTCCTCTCCATTCCATTCCATTCTGTTCCATTCCATTCCATTCCATACATCTCTATTCCATTTCAATTCAGTCTTCTCCATTCCATTCCATGTCATTTCACTCCATTTCATTCCATTCCACTCCACTCCACTCCATTCCATTACACTGCATTCCATTCCTCTCCATCACACTCCCATACATTCCTCTCCATCCCTCTACATTCCATTTCATTCCTCTCCCTTCCATTCCACTCCATTCCATTCATTTTCATTCCATTCCTCCCCATTCCATTCCTCTCAATTCCATTCCATTCCATTCTACTCCCCTCCATTTAATTGCATTCCATTCCTCTCCATTCCTTTCCATTCTGTTCCTTTCCTCTTCATTCCAATTCATTCCATTCCATCACATAACATTACATTCCTCTTCATTCCATTCCTCTACATTCCATTCCTCTCCTTTCCAAACCTTTCCATTCCATGCCATTCCAATCCTCTCCATTCCTTTGAATTCCTCTTCATTCCATTCCATACCATTCCATTCCATTTAATTACTTTCCATTTCATTCATAACCATTCCATTTCTCTCCATTACATTACATTACATTCCTCTCCATTCCAATCCATTCCAATCCTATACATTTCAATCATCTCCATTCCATTCCATTCTATTGCATTTCATTCCATTCTGTTTTATTCCTCTCCATTCCATTCCTCTCCATTCCATTCCATTCCGTTCCTCTCCTTTCCATTGCATTCCTTTTCTTTCCTTTCCATTCCATTCCTCTCCATTCCATTCCATTCCTCTCCATTCCTTTCCATTCCTTGCCAATCCATTTCATTACATTTCACTCCATTCCTCTCCATTCCTCTTGACTCCATTCATCTCCATTCCATTCCTCTCCATTCCTTACACTCCATTCCATTCCATTCCATTCCATTCCTCTCCATTTCATTTATTTCTATTCTATTCCAATCCATTTTCTCCATACCATTCTATTCCATTCCATTTCATTCTATTCCTCGCAATTCCATTCCATTCCTCGCTTTTCCCTTTCATTCCATTCCATTCTACGCCACTCCATTCCTTTCCATTCCATTCCAATCCATTCCACCCCAGTCCATTCCATTTCACTCCACTCCATTCCATTCCGTTTCTCTCCATTCCATTCCATTCCATTCCATTCCTCTCCATTCTATTCCATTCCGTTTCTCTCCATTCCATTCCATTCCTTTCCATTCCATTCCATTCCTCTCCATTCTATTCCATTCCGCTCCATTCCATTCCATTCATTTCCTTCCCATTCCAGTCCATTCCATTTCATTCTATGAAATTGCTTTCCCTTCCTCGACATTCCATTCCATTGCATTCTTCTCCATTTCTTTCCATTTCATTCCACTCCATTCCAATCCGTTCCACTTCACTCCGCTCCATTCCATTCCATTCCATTTCATTCAATTCCACTCCCTTCCATTTCATTCCACTCCATTCCATTCCATTCCATTCCTCTCCATTCCATTCCAATTCAATGCATTTCATACCTCTCCATTCCATACCATTCTATACATTCCATTCCTTTCCATTCCATTATATTCCTCTCCATTCCATTCCATTCCTTTCCTCTCCATTCCTCTCCATTCCATTCCTCTCCATCCCATTGCATTGCTTTTTATTCCATTCCATTCCATTCCATTCCTTTACCTTCCATTCCATTCCTTTCCATTCCATTCCACTCCCTTCCATTCCATTCTTATCCATTACATTTCATTGCATTACATTCCATCCTATACCATTCCTCTCCTTTCCATTCTCTCCATTCCATTCCACTCCATTCCACTCCACGCATACCTCTCCCTTCCATTCCACACCATTTCATTCTACTCCATTACATTGCATTCTATTCCATTCCTGTCAGTTCCATTCAATTTCATTCCTCTCCATTACATTCCTCTCCATTCCACTATATTCCGTTCCATTCCATCCCAATCCATTCCATTCCATTCTATTCCTCTCCATTCCATTGCATTCCACTCCATTCCGTCCTCTCCATGCCATTCCGTTCTATTCCTCTCCATTGCATTCCTTCTCTTCCATTCCATTCCAATCCTCCCCATTCCATTCCATTCCCTTCCATTGCTTTCCTTGCCATTCCGTTCCTTTCCATTCCATTCCATTCCATTCCACTCCACCCCATTCCATTGCACTGCATTACATTCCATACCTTTTGTCTCCATTCCATTCCATTCCCATTCCCATCCACTCCATTCCATGCCACTCCATTCCATTCCATTAAATTCCTCTCTATTGTATTCCATATCATTCCATTCCCTTCATTTCAATTCTATTCCACCCCAGTTCACTCCATTCCATTCCATTCTATTCCATTCCTCTCCATTCCATTCCTCTCTATTCGTCTATATTCCATTCCACTCCATTCCATTCCATTCTATTACATTCCTCACCATTCCTCTCCATTCCATGCCTCTTCATTCCTCCATATTCCATTCCATTCCATTACAATCCAATCCTTTCCATTCCATTCCACTCCATTTCATTCCTCTCCATTCCATTCCTCTCAATTCCTCTTCATTCCATTCAATTCCATTCCTCTCCATTCCATTGCATTCCATTTCTCTCCCTTCCATTCCATTCCTCTCCATTCAATTCCATTCCTCTCCTTTCCATTCCATTCCATTACTCTCCATTCTATCTCTCCATTTCATTCCATTCTATTCCAACCATTTCTTTCCATTCCTCTCCATTCCATTCCTCTCCAATCCTCTCCAGTTCATTCCACTCCATTCCATTCCATTCCTTTCCATTCCATTACTCTCCATTTCTTTCCTCTTAATTCTATTCCGTTCCATTCCACTCAATTGCATTCCATTACTCTCCATTCCATTCCATTTCACTCCCTTCCTCTTCATTCCATTCCATTCCATTCCATTTCTTTCAATTCCATTCCATTCCATTCCATTCCTTTACGTTCCTTTCCATCACATTTCTTTTCATTTCATTCCCATTCTCTCCATTCTTTTCCATTCCATTCCTTCCATTATTCTCCATTCCATTCCTTTCCTTTCAATTCCATTCAATACCATTCTTTTCCATTCTATTCCTTTCATAATTATCCATTCCATTCCATTTCTTTCCATTCCATTCCAATACTCTCCATTTTATTCCATTCCATTCCATTCCATTCCTCTCAATTCCATTCCATTCCAATCCATTCTGTTTGTTTCCATTCCATTGGATTCCTTTCCTCTCTATTCCATTCCTCTGCATTCCATTACACTACATTGCATTTCTCTCCATCCATTTCATTCCTCTCCATTCCACTCCTCTCCATTCTATTCCATTCCATTCCTCTCCATTCCAATACTCTACATTCCATTTCATTCCTCTACTTTCATTCCCTTCCATTCCCTTCCATTCCATTCCATTTCTATCCATTCCTTTCAATACATTTCCTCTCCATTCTTCTGCATTCCATTCCTTTACATTCCATTCCATTCCTCTCCATTGAATTCCATTCCATTCCTCTCCATTCCATGCCTCTCCATTCATTTCCACTCCATTTCATTCCATTCTGTTTCTTTCTATTCCATTCCTCTACATTCCATTGCATTCCATTCCACTCCATTCCATTCCTCTCTATTCCTGTATATTTCATTCCATTCTATTCCTATCCAGTCCATTCCATTCCTCACCTTTCCCTTCCATTCCATTCCATTCATTTCATTTCCATTCCACTCATTTCCATTCCATAACTCTCCATTACATTCCACTCCACTAGACTCCATTCCATTCCTCTCCATTCCTATCCATTCCATTCCATTCCTCTCTATTACTTTAATTCCATTCCATTCCATTCCTCTCTATTCCATTCCATTTAATTCCAATCAATTACTTTCCATTCCATTCCATTTCTGTCCTTTTCATTCTTCTGCATTCCATTCCATTCCTCTACCTTCCATTCCATTCCATTCCAATCCCCTCCATTCCATCAGATTCCATTCCATTCCATTCCATTCTCTCCATTCCATCAGATTTCATTGCATTCCATTCCTCTCCATCCCTTCCATTCCGTTCCTCTCCATTCCTTTCCATTCCTTTACTTTCCATTCAATTCCATTCCATTCCATTCAAATCCTTTGCATTCCACTCCACTCCATTCTATTTTTCCATCCGTTCCTTACCAATTCGTTCATTCCATTCCACTCCACTCCATTACATTCGATTCCATTCCATTTCATTCCATTCCCCATCATTCCACTCCATTCCATTCCATTCCTCTCCATTACACTCAATTACTCTCCTTTCCTTTCCATTCAATTACTTTCCATTCAATTCCATTCCATTCCATTCCATTCCAATCCATTGCATTCCACTCCACTTCATTCTATTCCATTCTATCCATTCCTTACCAATCCGTTCCATTCCATTCCACTCCACTCCATTCCATTCAACTCCATTCAATTCCATTCCGTTCTCCACAATTCCATTCCATTTCTATTTCATTCTACTCCTATCCATTCCATTCCATTCCAGTCCATTCCATACCATTCCATTCAATTCCATTCCTCGCATTCCAATTCACTCAATCCATTCCATTTCTCTCCATTCCATTCCTCTCCATTTCATTCCATTCCTCGCCATTCTATACCATTCCATTCAATTCCTTTCCACTGCATTCCATTACACTCCACTCCATTCCGTTCCTTTCCTCTACATCCCATTCTATTGCATTCCATTCAATTTCACTTCACTGCATTCCATTCCATTTCTTCCATTCCAATGCTCTACCTTCCATTCCATTTCATTCAATTCTTTGCCATTCTGCTCCACTCCATTCCATTCCATACCTCGCCATTTTATTCCACTTCATTCCATCACATCCCTTTCCTCTCCATTCCATTCAATTTCATTCCACTCCATTCCATTCCATTCTATTTCATTCCTCTCCATTCCATTCCATTCCATTCATCTCTATTCTTATATTCGTCTATATTACATTCACTACATTCCACTCCATTCCATTCCATTCTATTACATTCCTCATCATTCCTCTCCATTCCATGCCTCTCCAATCCTCCATATACCATTCCAATCCATTCCATTCCACTCCATTTCATTCCTCTCCATTCCATTCCTCTCAATTCCTCTCCATTCCATTCAATTCAATTCCTCTCCATTCCATTGCATTCCATTCCTCTCCATTCAATTCCATTCCTCTCCTTTCCATTCCATTCCATTACTCTCCACTGTATCACTCCATTCCATTGCATTCCTCTCCGTTCCTTTTCATTCTATTCCAACCATTTCTTTCCATTCCTCCCCATTCCTCTCCATTCCATTCCTCTCCAATCTTCTCCATTCCATTCCATTCTTTTCCATTCCATTCCTTTCCATTCCGTTACTCTCCATTTCAATCCTCTTCATTCTATTCCGTTCCATTCCATTCGATTGCATTCAGTTACTCTCCATTCCATTCCATTCCACTCCCTAACTCTCCATTCCATTCCATTTCTTTCCATTCCATTCCACTCTATTCCATTCCTTTACGCTCCATTCCATCCATTTCTTCTTCATTTCATTCCCTTCCATTCCATTCCATTCTCTCTGTTCTTTTCTATACTATTCCTTCCATTATTCTCCATTCCATTCCTTTCCATTCAATTCCATTCATCTCCATTGTTTTGCATTCCATTCCTTCCGTAATTCTCCATTCCATTCCTTTCCATTCCATTCCAATCCTCTCCATTCCATTCCATTCCCTTCCTCTCAATTCCATTCCATTCCATTCTATTTGTTTCCATTCCGTTGGATTCCTTTCCTCTCTATTTCATTCCTCTCCATTCCATTACACTCCATTCCATTCCTCTCCATCCATTTCATTCCTCTCCATTCTATTCCATTCCACTCCTCTCTATTCCATTCCATTTCTCTCCTTTTCATTCCCTTCCATTCCATTCCATACAATTCCTCTCCATTCTTCTGCATTCCATTCCTTTACATTCCATTCCATTCCTCTCCATTGAATTCCATTCCATTCCCTTTCTCTCCATTCCATGCCTCTCCATTCATTTCCTCTCCATTTCTTTCCATTCTGTTCCTTTCTATTCCATTCCTCTACATTCCATTGCATTCCATTTCACTCTATTCCATTCCTCTCTATTCCTGTATATTCCATTCCATTCCATTCCTATCCAGTCCTTTCCATTCCATTCCTCCCCATTCCATTCAATTCACCTCCATTTCATTCCATTCCATTCCTCTCCATTACTCTCCATTTCATTCCACTCCATTCCTCTCCAGTCCATTCCTCTCTATTCCTTTCCATTCCATTCCATTCCTCTTCATTCCCTTCCTCTCCATCCTTCCATTCCATTCCATTCTTATCCATTCCATTCCTCTCCATCCAACTCCATTCCATTCCATTCCATTCCTTTCCTTTCCTTTCCATTACATTCCTCTCCATTTCATTCCATTCCATTCAACTCCATTCCATTCCTTTCCATTCCATTCCATTCCTCTCCTTTCTATTCCATTACTCTCCATTCCATTCCATTCCATTCCTTTCCTTTCCTTTCCATTACATTCCTCTCCATTTCATTCCATTCCATTCAACTCCATTCCATTCCTTTCCATTCCATTCCATTCCTCTCCTTTCTATTCCATTACTCTCCATTCCATTCCATTCCATTCCTTTACTCTCCATTTCATTCCCTTCCATTTCTTTCCATACAGTTATGCTCCATTCCTCTCCATTTTTTTGCATTCCAATCCTTTCCATTCCATTTCATTGAATTCCTATCTATTCTATTCCACTCCATTCCATTCCGTTCATCTCCATTCCTCTTCATTCAATTCTTTTGACTCCATTCATCTCCATTCCATTTCATTACCCTCCTTTCCATTCCATTTCTCTCCATTCCATTCCTCCCCATACCACTCCCTTCCATTCCATTCCATTTCATTCACTCCATTCCCTTCCTCTCCATCCCACTCCATTTCATTCCATTCCTTTCCTCTCCATTCCAATCCACTACATTCCTCTCCATTCCATTCCATTCCATCAACTCCATTCCTCTACACCATTCCTTTCCATTTCTCTTCATTCCATTCCATTTCATTCCTTTCCATTCCATTACATTCCTCTCCATTCAATTCCAATAGTCTCCATTCCATTCCATTCCTTGCCTCCCCATTCCATTTCATTCCATTCCATTAAATTGCATTCCATTCCTCTCCATTCCATTAAATTACTTTATTCTCCATGACTTTCCATTTCAATCCACTCAGTTCCATTTCATTCCACTTAACTCCACTACATTCCATTCCTTTCCATTCCACTCCCTTTCATTTCATTCCACTGCATTCCATTCCATCCCTCCCATTCCATTCCATTCCTCTCCATTTCCGTCTATTCCTCCCTATTCCATTCCTCTCCATTCCTCTCCATTTCATTCCATTACTTTACTCTCCATTCCCTTCTTCAGTATTCCATTCCATTCCATTCCTTTCCATTCCATTCCTCTCCTTTCCATTCCATTCCATTCCTCTCCATTCCATTCCTCTTCATTACTTTGCATTCCATTCCATTCCATTACATTACATTCCACCTCATTCCATTCCTCTCCTTTCCATTTCTCTCCATCCCAAACCATTCCATCTGTGCCATTCAATTTCTCCCCATTCCTCTCATTTCCTCTCCATTCCATTTCATTCATCTCCATTCCTTTCCTCTCCATTCCATTCCTTTGCATTCCTCTCCATTTCATTCCATTCCATTCCTTTGCATTTCAATATTTTCCATTCCATACCATTCCATTCCATTGCATTCCATTTCATTCCATTCCTCTCGATCCCATTCCTCTCCATTCCATTCCATTCCATTTCTCTCCATTCCATTGAACTCCTCTCTGTTCCATTCCATTACATTCCCACCCATCAATTCCATTCCTTTGCTCTCCATTCCATTCCATTCTATTCCATTCCATTCCTTTCTCTTCCATTCCTCTCCATTCCCTTCCACTCCCTTACATTCGATTCCTATCCATTCCATTCCATTGCATTCCATTCCATCCATTCCATTCGTCTCTATTCCATTCGTCTCCATTGCATTCCACTCCATTCCATTCTACTCCATCAATTCCATTCCTCTCCATTCCATTCCATTCTATTCCATTCCTATCCGTTCCATTCCATTTCATTCCTCTCCTTTACATTCCTCTACATTCCTCTATATTCCATTCCATTCCATTCCTATTCATTCCATTCGATTTCATTCCTCTCCTTTCCAGTCAATTCCACGCCATTCCATTATATTACATTCCACTTCATTCCTCTCCATTCCTCTCTATATCTTTCCGTTCATTCCATTCCATTCCATTCTTCTCTAATCCATTCGAATGCATTTCATTCCATTCCATTTTTCTCCATTCCTATCCACTCCACTCCAATCCATTCCATTCCACTCAATTCCATTCCACTCCATTCCATTTCATTCCAATCCATTCCTCTCCATTACTTTCCCTTCAATTCCATTCTTCTCCATTCTATTCCTTTCCATTCCATTCCATTCCTTGCCATTCCGTTCCATTCCACTCCTTTCCATTCCACTGCACCCCATTCCAATCCACTCCGTTCCATTCGATTCCCCTACTATCCACTCCATTCCATTCCTTTCATCTCTCTTCCATTCCTCGCCATTCCATTCCACTCCAGTCCATTCCGTTCTGTTCCATTCCTCTCCATTCAATTCCATTCCTTTGCTCTCCAATGCTCTCCATTCCGTTGCTCTCCATTCTTCTAATTTGCATTCCATTCAATTCTAATCCATTCCATTCAAATCCATTCCATTCCATTCCTTTCCTCTAAATTATATTTCACTCCACTCCATTCCATTCCAATCCACTCCATTCCACACCATTCCTCTCCATTCCATTGCATCCCATTGCATCCCATTTGATTCCTCTCCACTCCATTCTTCTCCATTCCATTCTACTCAATTGCATTCCATTGCATTCCATTCCATTCCTCTCTTTTCCATTCCTCTCCCTTCCATTCCACTACATTCCATTCCAATCCATTCCATTCCATTCATTTCCTCTCTATTCCATTTCATTCCACTCCATTCCTTTCCATTCCATTCCTCTGCATTCCTCTGCATTCCATTCCTCTCCTTTCCTCTCCGTTCCATTCCATGCATTCCATTTCATTCCATTCCTCTCCATTCCTCTGCATTCCATTCTTCTCCTTTCCTCTCCGTTCCATTCCATGCATTCCATTTCATTCCTTCCATTCCATTCCTCTCTATGTCATTCGATTTCATTCCATTCCATTCCATTCCATTCCTCACCATTCCTTTGCTCTCCATACCATGGCATTCCATTCTTCTCAATTCCATTCCATTCCAAACCACTCCATTCCATTTCATTCAACTCCATTCCTTTTTATTCCTCTGCATTCCATTCCTTTCCACTAAATTCCATTCCATTGTATTTCATTCCTCTACATTCCATTCAATTCCTTTCCTCTAAATGCCTCTCTATTCCATTCCTCTCCATTCCATTCCCCTCCATTCCATTCCATTCCTTTTTTCTCCATTCCTTTCCATTCTATTCCTCTCCATTCCTGTTCATTCCATCCCATTCCTTTCTATTACATTAATTCCATTCCATTCTATTCCCTTCCCTTCCTTTCCTTTCTATTCCATTCCATTTAATTCCAATCAATTGCTTTCCATTCCATTCCATTTCTGTCCTTTCCATTCTTTTGCATTCCATTCCATTCCATTCCTCTCCCTTCCATTCCATTCCATTCCAATCCTCTCCATTCCATCAGATTCCATTCCTCTCCATTCCACTCCATTTTATTCCATTCCATTCCTTTCCGTTCCTCTCCATTCCTTTCCAATCCATTACTATCTATTCAATTCCATTCCATTCCAATCCATTGCATTCCACTTCACTCCATTCTGTTCCATTCCATCCTTTCCTTACCAATCTGTTCCATTCCATTCCATCCCACTCCACTCCATTCCATTCGACCCATTCCATTCCATTCCTTTCCCCACCATTCAACTCCATTCCATTCCATTCCACTCCATTGCAATCCATTCCATTCCGTTCCTCTCCATTCCTTTCCATTCCATTACTTTCCATTCAATTCCTTTCCGTTCCATTCCAATCCATTACATTCCACTCCACTCCATTCTATTCCATTTCATCCGTTCTTTACCAATCCGTTCCATTCCATTCCATTCCACTCCATTTCATTTGACTCCATTCCATTCCATTCCGTTCTCCACCATTCGACTCCATCCCATTCCATTCCTGTCCATTTCATTCTAATCCAATCAATTCCATTCCATTCCACTCCATTCCATACCATTCCATTTCATTCCAATCCTCACCATTCCATTCCATTCAATCCTTTCCGTTTCTCTCCATTCCATTCCTCTCCATTCCATTCCCTTTCATTCCATTCCTTGCCATTCTATACCATTCCATTCAATGCCTTTCCACTCCATATCATTACACTCCACTCCATTCCGTTCCTTTCCTCTACATTCCATTCCATTGCATTCTATTCAATTTCACTCCACTCCATTCCATTCCATTTCTCTCCATTCATATCCTCTACTTTCCATTCCATTTTCTTCCATTCTTTGCCATTCTGCTCCATTCCATTTCATTCCATACCTCGCCATTCCATTCCACTTCATTCCATCTCATACCTTTCTTCTCCATTCCATTTACTCCACTACATTTCATTCCATTCTATTCCATTCTTCTCCATTCCATTCCATTCTATTCCTCTCCATTCTTCTTCATTCCATTCCATTCCAATCCATTCCATTCCATTCCTCTTCATTCCATTCCATTCCATTCCAATACATTTCATTTCATTCTATTCCAATCCTCTCCATTCCATTCCTTTCCATTCCTCTCCAATTCATTCCTATTTCATTCCATTACACTCCACTCCATTCCTTTCCATTGCATTCCATTCCATTCCATTTATTTCCATTCCATTCTTCTCCATTCCATTATTATCTATTACATTCCATTCAATTCTTTTCCTCTCCATTCCATTCCTCTCCATTCCATTTCATTCATCTCCATTCCATTCTTCTCCATTCTATTCCTTTCCATTCCTCTCCATTTTATTCCATTCCATTCCATTGTATTTCAATATTCTCCATTCCATTCCATTCCATTGTATTCCTTTCCATTCCATTCCTCTCTATTCCATTCCTCTCCATTCCATTCCATACCGTTCCTCTCCATTTCATTGAACTCCTCTCCATTCCATTCCATTACATTCCCACCCATCAATTCCATTGCATTGCTCTCCATTCCATTCCATTCCTCTCTCTTCCGTTCCTCTCAATTCCATCCCACTCCCTTACATTCAATTGCTATCCATTCCATTCCATTGCATTCCATTTTATCCCTTTCCATTCCTCTCCATTCCATTCCACTCCATTCCATTCCATTCTATTCCATTCCTATCCGTTCCATTCCATTTCATTCATCTCCATTCCTCTCCTTTACATTCCTCTACATTCCTCTATATTTCATTCCATTCCATTGCTATCCATTCAATTCGATTCCATTCCTCTCCTTTCCATTCAATTCCACGCCATTCCATTCCATTATATTCCATTCCTCTCCATTTCTCTCCATTTCTTTCCATCCATTCCATTCCATTCCATTCCAATGCTCTCTATTCCATTCGAATGCATTCCATTCAATTCCCTTCCTCTCCATTCCATTCCATTAAATTCCATTCCACTCCATTCCATTCCATTCCAATCCATTCCTCTCCATTCCATTCCCTTCAATTCCATTCTTCTCCATTCTAATCCTTTCCATTCCATTCCATTCTTTGCCTTCCGTTCCATTCCATTCCAATCCATTCCTTTCCTTTCCACTCCACCCCAATCCAATCCACTCCATTCTATTCGATTCCACTACTATCCACTCCATTACTTTCCTTTCATCTTCGTTCCATTCCATGCATTCCTTTCCACTCCAGTCCATTCCATTACTCTCCATTCCATTCCATTCCTTTCCTCTGCAATCCTCTCCATTCTGTTCTTCTCCAATCCTCTAAATTGCATTCCATTCCATTCAAATCTATTCCATTCCATTCTTTTCCTATAAATTTAATTTCATTCCACTCCATTCCACTCCAATACACTCCATTCCATTCCAGACCATTTCATGCCATTCCTCTCCATTCCATTGCAACCCATTTCATCCCATTGGATTCTTCTCCAATCCATTCTTCTCCATTCCATTCCACTCCATTGCATTCCACTGCATCCCATTCCATTCCTCTCTATTCCATTCCTCTCCCTTCCATTCCACTCCATTCCAATCCATATTATTTCATTCCTATCCCTTCCATTCCATTACTTTCCTCTTCATTCCATTCCTCTTCTTTCCTCTATATTCCATTGAATTCCATTCCAATCCATTCCATTCCATTCCTTTCCTCTTTATTCCATTCCATTCCACTCCACTCCATTCCATTCCATTCCATCCTCTCCATTCCATTCCTCTCCATTTCATTCCATTCCATTCCATTCCATTCGATAAAAATCCTCTCCATTCCATTTCACTCCATTCCTCTCCATTCCATTCCGTTAAATTATATTCCACTACATTACATCAATTCCTTTCCATTCCATTCCATTCCACTCCTCTCCTTTCCATTCCATTTTTATCCTCTCCATTCCATTCCATTACAATCCATTCCACTGCATTCCCTCCATTCCGTTCCATTCCATTCATCTCCATTCCACTCCATTCCATTCCATTCCTCTACATTCCATTCCTCTCTATTCCATTCCACTCTATTCCATTGCATACCATTCTATTCCCTTCATCTCCATTCCATTCCTCTCCATTCAATTCCTTTTCATTCCTCTCCATTCCATTTCATTCCTCTCCTTTCCATTCCACTCCATTCCATTCCTCTCCATTCCATCCCTTTTCATTCCATTGCATTCCATACCATTCCTCTCCATTCCGTTTCTCTCCATATGATTCCATTCCATTCCTCTCCATCCCATTCCATTCCACTTTTCTCCATTCCATTCCATTCCACTCCCCTTCATTTCATTCCATTCCATTTCTTTCTTCTCCATTCCATTCCATTCCATTCCTCTCCATTCCATTGTTTTCCATTCCATTCCTCTCCATTCCATTCCATTCCAATCCATTCCATTCCATTCCTCTCCTTTCCATACTATTCACCTCCATTCCATTCCATTCCTCTCCACTCCATTTCTCTCCATTCATTTCTATTTCAATCCTCTCCATTCCATTGGATTCCATTCTATTCCAATTATTCCTCTCCATTCCATTCCATTCTTTTCATTTTAATTCCATTCCAATCCATTCTATTCCATTCCATTCAATTACACTCCATTCACTTCCATTCCATTCGATTGCATTCCATTCCATTCCCCTTCGTTGCTCCCCATTCTTCTGCATTCCATTCCATTCCATTCCACTCTATTCTTCTCTATTCCGATCCTCTCCATTTCATTCTTCTCCCTTCCATTTCTTTCCATTCCATTCTTCTCCATTCCATTTCTATCCATTCCATTTCTTTCCATTCCTCTGCATTCCAATCCATTCCAATCCATTCCTCTCCATTCCATTGCATTCCTTTCCTATCCATTTCATTCCATTCCATTCCATTCCTCGCCTTTCTTTTCCATTCCATTCATTTCCATTCCATTCCATTCATTTCCTTTCCATACCTCTCCATTACATTCTTCTCCATTCCACTCCATGCCATCCTCTCCATTCCATTCCATTCTGTTCCATTTCACTCCATTAAGTTCCATTCCATTTCTCACCATTCCATACCACCCCTTTCCATTCTTCTCCATTCCATTTATTTCATTCCATTCCATTTCTTTCTATTTCATTCCTTACCATTCCATTACTTTCCTTTCCATTCCATTCCTCTGCATTCCATCCCTTTTCATTCCATTCCACTTCATTGCATTCCATACCATTCCTCTCCATCCCGTTCCATTCCATACCATTTCATTTCATTCCATTCATTCTTCTCCATTCAATTCTATTCCGTTCCATTCCAATCCATTCCATTCCATTACAAACAAATCCATACAATTCCACTCCACTCTATTCCTTTCCACTTAATTCCATTTCATTATTCTCCATTCCATTATGCTCCATTCCGTTCCATTCCTCTCCATTCCATTCCTCTCCATTCCATTCCATTTCATACGTCTCCATTCCATTCCATTCCATTTCATCCCATTCCTTTCAATTCCATTCCGTTCCATTCCTCTCAATTTCATTCCACTCCATTCCTCTCAATTCCATTCCATTCAAGTTCATTCCATTCCATTCCTTTCCATTCTATCCCATTCCATTCCATTTCATTGAATTCCATACCAATCCTCTCCATTCCATTTCTCCATACGATTCCATTCCCTTCCTCTCCATTCCATACCTTTTCATTCCATTCCTCTGCATTTCATTCCATTCCTCTCCATTTCATTCCATTCCATTCCTCTCCATTTCATTTGATTGCATTCCATTACTCTCCATTCCTATCCTTTCCATTCCATTCCATTAAATTTCTCTCCATTCAATTTTTTTCCATTACTTCAATCCATTCCATTCCTCTCCTTTCCATTCCATTCCATTTCTCTCCTTTCCAATCCATTCCAATCCGTTCTATTCATTTCCATTCCATTCCATTCACTTACATTCCATTCCTCTCCATTCCATTCCATGTCTCTCCATTCCCTTCGACTCCATTCAATCGACTTCATTCCCTCCATTCCATACCTCTCCATTCCATTCTCCTCATCCCATTACATTACATTCCATTCTTGTCCATTCATTCCTTTCCATTCCATTCCATTTCTCTTCATTCCATTCCACTTCATTCTTCTACATTCCATTCCATTCCTCTCTATTCCATTCCATTCCATTCCACTCCATTCCTTTCCTTTCCATTCGATTCATTTCCATTCCATTCCATCCCATTGCATTACGTTAAATTCCATACCATTCCTCTCCATTACATTTCTCTCAGTACGAATCCATTCTTTTCCTCTCCATTCAATTCCATTCCATACCCTTTCATTCCACTACATTCCATTGCACTCCATTCAATTCCATTCCATCGTCTCTATTCCATTCCATTCATTCCTCTCCATTTCATTCAATTCCATTACGTTCCTCTCCATTCCATTCCACTCCTCTTCATTCCATTTCACTCCATTCCTCTCCACTCCATTCCATTCAATTACATTTCACTCCATTCTATTCCACTCATCTCCATTCCATCCCATTCCATTACATTCCATAGCATTGCATTCCATACCATTACTCTCCATTCCATTTCTCTCCGTACCATTCCATTCCATTCTCTCCATTCCATTCTATTCCATTCCATTCCATTCCTCTCCATTCCATACCATTCAACTCCTCTTCATTCCATTCCTATCTATTCAATTCCTCTACCTTCAATTCCTCCCATTCCTCTCCATTCCATTGGATTCCCTTCCATTCCATTCCATTCCATGCAACTCCATTCAGTTGCATTCCATTCCTCTCCATTCCATATCCCTCCTTTTCTTTCTTCTCCATTCCATTCAATTCCATTGCCTTCCATTTCTCACCATTTCAATCTTCTTCATTATATTTCATTCCTTTCAATACCATTCCATTCCATTCTTCTCCATTACACCCCTTTCCATTCCATTCCATTTCATTTCATTCCATACCATTCTTCTCCATCCCATTTCTCTACGTACTATTCCATACTTTCCTCTCCATTCCGTACCATTCCATAGCACTTCATTCTATTCCATTCATTCTTCTCCATTCTTATCCATTGCATTCCATTGCAATCCATCCATTCCTTTCCATTCCATTCCATTCCAAACAATTCCATTCAATTCCAATTCACTCTATTCCTTTCTGCTTCATTCAATTCCTTTGCATTCCATTTTTCTCCATTCCATTCCGCTTCCTTACATTCCATTCCTTTGCATTCCATTCCTTTCCTGCCATTCCATTCCATACCTCGCTATACCATTCCATTCAATTCGATTCCGTTTCCTCCCATTCCTTTTCATTCCATTCTATTCCTCTCTATTCCATTCCACTCAATTCCCCTCCATTCCATTCCATTCCATTCCATTCCATTCCATTCCTTTCCTCTCCATTCCATGCAAATCTATTCCTCTCCATTTCATTCCATCCATTCCATTCCTCTCCATTCCATTCCATTCCTATCCATTTCATTCCATTTCTCTCCATTCCACCCCATTCCATTCCTGTAATATTCATTCCATTCTTCTATATTCCATTTCACTCCTCTCCATTCCATTCCTTCCTCTCCTTTCCATTAAATTCCATTCCATTCCATTCATTTCCATTCCATTCCTCTCCATTCCGTTCCATTCCACACCATTCAATTCCTCTCCATTCCTCTCCATTCCACACCTCTCCATTCCATTCCACACCATTCAATTCCACTACATCCTCTCCATTCCATGCCTCGCCATTCCAATCTCATCCCATTACATTACATTACATTCCTGTCCATTCCATTCCTTTCCACTCCATTCCATTCCTTTCATTCCATTCTATTCCTTTGTATTCCATTCCATTCCTCTCCATTTCATTCCATCCCATTCCATTCCATTCCTCTCCATTCCCTTCAATTCCATTCCAATCATTTCCATTCCATTCCATTATATTCCATTCCATACCTCTCCATTCTATTCCACTCCATTCCATTCCTCTCAATTCCATTCCATTCCACTCCATTCAATTCCATTCCATACCTCTCCTTTCCATACTTCTCCATTACATTCCATTTCATTCCATTCCATTGCTCTCTATTTAATTCTTCTCTAATACACTCCATTCCATTACATTCCATTCCTATCCAATCCATCAGTTTCCATTCCATTCCATTTCATTGAATTCCATTCCATTCCTCTTCGTCCCATTTCTCTCCATACAATTCCATTCCATTCCTATCCATTCATTCCATTCCATTCCATGCCATTCCATTCCATTCCTTCCATTCCTCTCCATTCCATTCTATTCCATACCAATCCAATCCTCTCCATTCCATTCCATTCCATTCTTCTTCATTCCATTCCACTGCATTCCATTCCTTTCCTCTACATTCCATTCCTCTCCATGCCATTCCATTTCATACCTATCCATTCCATTCCATTCGATTACATCTCTACATTCCATTCCATTCCATTCTTCTACAATTCATTCCATTCCTCTACATTCCATTCCATTCCTCTACATTCCACTCCTTTCCACTCCATTCCTCTCATTTCCATTCCATTCCACTCCACTCCATTCCATTTTATTCGTTTCCTATCCATTCCACCCCATTCCATTTCATTGAATTCCGTACCATTCGACTCCATTACATTTCTCTCCATGCGATTCCATTCCCTTCCTCTCCATTCAATTTCATTCCATACCATTTTTTTCCATGCCACTCCATTCCATTCCATTCCATTGCATCCTCTTCATTCCATTTCATTCCTCTCCATTTCATTCCATTCCATTCCTTTCCTTTCCAATCCATTCTATTCCATTCCATTCCTCTCAATTCCATTTCAATCCATTCCATTCCATTTAATTACATTCCACTCCATTCCATTCCATTCCTCTCCATTCCATTCCTCTTCATAACATTCCATTCCTTACCATTTCATTCCATACCTTTCCTCTTCATTCCATTTCTCTCCGTACCATTCCATTCCATTCCTCTCCCTAACATTCCATTCCATACCATTTCATTCCATTCCATTTTATTCCTCTCCATTCCATTCCTCTCCTTTCTATTCCATTCCATTCCTCTCCATTTCATTACATTCCATTCCATTACTCTCCATTCCATTCCTTTCCATTCTTCTGCATTCATTTCCATTCCATTCCTCTCCATTCCATTCCATTCCATTCCTCTCCATTCCATTCCATTCCTCTTCATTCCATTCCATTCTTCTCCATTCCATTCCATTCCTCTCCATTCCATTCCATTCCTCTCCATTCCATTCCATTCCATTCCATTCTTTTCCATTCTATTCCATTCCTCTCCTATCCATACCATTCAACTCCACTCCATTCCATTTCTATCTATTCAATTCCTCCCCTTTCAATTCCATTTCATTCCTCTCCATTCCATCCGATTCCATTCCATTCCATTTCACTCCTCTCCATTACATTTCACTCCATTCCTCTCCCCTCCATTACATTCAATTACATTCCACTCCATTCTATGTCTCTCTGCCCCATTCCATCCCATTCCATTGCATTCCACTGCGTTGCACTCAATGCCATTTCTCTCCATTCCATTTCTCTCCATACCATTCCATTCCATTCCTCTCCATAACATTCCATTCCGTACCATTTCATTCCATTCCATTCCTCTCCCTTCCATTCCATTCGTCTCCTCTCCTTTCCATTCCTTTCCATTCCTCTCCATTACATTACATTCCATTCCATTCCTCTCCATTCCATTCCTCTGCATTCAATTCCATTCTATTCCTCTCCATTCCATTCCATTCCTCTCCTCTCCTTTCCATTCCATTCCATTCCCCTCCATTTCTTTCCATTCCATTCCATTCCTCTCCATTCCATTCCTCTGCATTTCATTCCATTCCTCTACATTCCATTCCATTATTCTACATTCCATTCCATTACTCTCCATTCCATTCCATTCCATTCCATTCCATTCCATTCCATTCCTCTCCATTCCATACCATTCGACTCTTCTCCATTCCATTCCTATCTTTTCAAATCCTCTCGATTCAATTCCTTTTATTCCTCTCCATGCCATTCGATTCCCTTCCATTACATTACATTCCTTGCCACTCCATTCAGTTTCATTTCATTCCTCTCCATTCCATACCTCTCCTTTTCTTTTCTTTTCCATTCCATTCAATTCCATTGCATTCCATTTCTCTCCATTTCATTCCTCTTCATTATATTTCATTCCTTTCAATACCATTCCATTCCATCACTCTCCATCCATCCCTTTCCATTTCATTCCATACCATTCCTCTCCATCCCATTTCATTACATACCATTCCATTCTTTCTTCACCATTCCATGCCATTCCATACCACTTCATTCTATTCCATTCAATCTTCTCCATTCCTTTCCATTACATTCCATTCCAATCCAAACCATTTCTTTCCATTCCATTCCATTCCAAACAATTCCATTCCATTACACTCCACTCTATTCCTTTCCACTTTTCAATTCCTTTGCATTCCATTTTTCTCCATTCCATTCCATTCCTCTGCATTCCATTCCTCTCCATTCCATTCCATTCCATACCTCTCCATACTATTCCATTCAATTCCTTTCCATTCCCTTCCATTCCTTTTCATTCCATTCATTTCCATTCTTTTCCTCTCAATTCCATTTCACTTCATTCCCCTCTATTCCATTCGATTCAAATCCATTCCATTCCATTTCATTGAATTTCATACCATTCCATGTCATACCAATCCATTCCATTCCATCCATTCAATTCAATTCAATTCGATTACAATTCTCTACATTCCATTCCATTCCATTCCTCTACCATCTATTCCATTCCTTTACATTCCATTCCATTCCTCTCCTTTCCATTCCCTTCCACTCCATTCTTCTCATTTCCATTCCATTCCATTTTATTCATTTCCTCTCCATTCCATCCCATTCCTTTCGATTCCATTTCACTGAATTCCATACCATTCTGCTCCATTACATTTCTCTCTGTACAATTCCATTCACTTCCTCTCCATTCAATTCCATTCCATACCATTTTTTCCATTTCTTTTCATTCAACTCCATTCCATTGCATCCTCTTTATTACATTCCTCTCCATTTCATTCCATTACATTCCATTCCTCTCCATTCCAATCCATTCCATTCCATTCCACACCTTTCAATTTCTTTTCAATCCATTCCTCTCCATTCCATTTCACTCAATTACATTCCACTCGATTCCATTCCATTCCTCTCCATTCCATTCCTCTTCGTAACTTTCCATTCCATACCTTTCCTCTCCATTCCATTTCTCTCCGTACCATTCCATTCCATTCCTCTCCCTAACATTCCATTCCATACCATTTCATTCCATTTCCGTTTTATTCCTCTCCATGCCATTCCATTCCATTCCTCTCCTTTCTATTCCATTCCATTCCTCTCCATTCCATTCCATTCCCTTCCTCTGCATTCAATTCCATTCCCTTCCTCCCCATTCCATTCCATTCCATTACTCTTCATTCCATTCCATTTCTCTCCATTCCATTCCATTCCATTCCTCTCCATTCCATTCCATTCCTCTCCATTCTATACAATTCCATTCCATTCCATTCTATTCCATTCCATTCCATTCCTCTCCTATCCATACCATTAAACTCCACTCCATTTCATTCCTATCTATTCAATTCCTCTCCTATCCATACCATTAAACTCCACTCCATTCCATTCCTATCTATTCAATTCCTCTCCTTTCAATTCCATTTCATTCCTCTCCATTCTATACAATTCCATTCCATTCCATTCCAGTCCACTCCATTCAGTACCATTACATTCCACTCCATTCCATATCTCTCCTTTCCATTCTTCTCCATTCCATTCCATTCCATTTCTCTCCATTTCATTCCTTTCCATTCCATTTCATTCCTTTCCATTCTAGTCCATTCCATTCCTCTCCATTCCATCCCATTCCATTCCATTCCATTTCATTGTATTCAATACCTTTCCTCTTTATCCCATTTTACATATCATTCCAATCCTTGCCTCTCCATTCCATACCATTCCAAACGATTTCATTCCATTCCATTCTTTTTCTCTATTCCTTTCCGTTCCATTCCATTTCATCCCAATCCAATCCTTTCCATACCATTCCATTCCATTCCAAATAATTCCATTCAATTCCACTCCACTCTGTTCTTTTCCACTTCATTCCATTCCATTGCATTCCATTCTTCTCAATTCCATTTCTCTCCATTACATTACGTTCCTCTCCATTCCATTCCATACCTCTCCATTCCATTCCTTTTCATTCCATTTCATTCCTCTCAATTCCATTCCACTCCATTCCTGTCCATTCCATTCCATTCAAGCCCATTCCAAACCATTCCATCACATTCCTCTCCATTCCATCCCATTCCATTCTTTTCCATTTCATTGAATTCCATACCATTCCTCTCCATTCCATTTACTCCATACGATTCCATTCCCTTCCTCTCCATTCCATTCCATCCCATACCGTTTGATTCCATTCCATTCCATTCCTCTTGATTCCATTCGATTCCTCTCCGTTCCATTCCATTCCTCTCCATTTCATTCCTTTCCATTCCATTCTTATCCATCCCATTCCATTTCTCTCCATTCATTCCATTTCATTCCACTAGAATCCATTCCATTCTTCTACATTCCATTCCAGTTCATTCCATTCCATTCCATTCCATTCCATTCATCTACTTTCCATTCCATTCATTTTCATTCCATTACATTCATTTCCATTCATCTACTCTACATTTCATTCAACTACCCTTCACTCCATTCCATTCCTCTCCATTTCATTCCACTCCATTCAATTCCACTCCATTCCTCTCCATTCCATACCTCTCCATTCCATTCCCCTCATCCCATTACTTTATATTTCATCCCTGTCCATTCCATTCCTTTCCATTCCATTCTATTCCTTTCATTCCATTCTATTCCATTCCATTCCTCTCCATTTTTCCGTCCCATTCCATTCCATTCCTCTACTTTCCCTTCCATTCCATTCCAATCACTTCCATTACATTGCATTCTTTTCCATTCCATACCCCTCCATTCCATTCCACTCCATTCCACTCGATTGCATTTCTCTCCATTCCATTCCACTCCACTTCTTTCAATTCCATTCCATTCCTCTACATTCCTTATTTCTCCTTTCCATTCTTCTTCATTCCATTCCATTCCATTCCATTGGTCTCCATTTCATCCCTTTCCATTCCATTTCATTTCATTGCATCCATTCCATTCATCTCCATTCCATTTTTTTCCATTCCATATCATTTCAATCCATTCCATTCAATTTTTCAGCATTCAATTCCATTCCATTCCTCTCCTTTCTATTCCTTTCCACTTCATTCCATTCCATTCCATTCCGTTCCTCTCCTTTCCTTTCCACTTCATTACATTCCATTCATCTCCAATCCATTCCTCTCCATTCAATACCATTCCATACCTCTCCTTTCCATTCCGCTCCATTTCATTCCATTCCATTTCATTCCGCTGTATTCCATTCCACTCCATTCCTCTCCATTCCATTACATTCAAGTCCATTCCATTCCATCCCATCCCATTCCTCTCCATTCCATCCCATTCCATTATATTCCATCTCATTGAATTCCATGCCATTCCTCTCCATTCCATTTCTCTCCGTACAATTCCATTCCCTTCTTATCCATTCCATTCCATTCCATACCATTCCATTCCATTCCTCTCCATTCCATTCCATTCCTCTCCATTCCATTCCATTTCAATTCCTCTCCATTTCATTCTTTCCATTCCATTCCTCTCCATTCCATTCCATTGCATTCCATTCCTGTCCATCCCATTTCTTTCCATTCCATTTCTCTCCATTCATTCCATTCCATTCCTCTACAATCCTTTCCACTCCTTAACATCCATTCCATTCCTTTCCATTCCATTCCATTCCTTTCATTTCCATTCTATTCCATTACATTCCATTCATTTTCATTCCATTACATTCATTTAAATTCAGCTTCTCTCCATTTCATTCCACTCCATTCCACTCCATTCAACTCCGATCCATTCCATACCTCTCCATTTCATACTCCTCATCCCATTAAATTCCATTCCATTCCTGTCCTTTCCATTCCTTTCCATCCCATTCTATTCCTTTCATTCCATTCTATTCCTTTCCATTCCATTCCTCATTTCATTCCATCCCATTCCTCTCCTTTAACTTCCATTCCATTCCAATCACTTTCATTACATTGCATTCTTTTCCATTCCATACCTCTCCATTCCATACCACTCCATTCTCCTCCATTTCATTTCTCTAAATTCCATTTCATTGCATTCCATTTAATTCCACTCCATTCTTCTCCATTCCATATTTCTCCTTTCCATTCTTCTTCATTCCATTCCATTCCATTCCTCTCCATTTCAATCCTCTCCATTCCATTCCATTCCTTTCCATTCCATTCCATTCCATTTCATTGCATTCCATACCATTCCTCTTCATTCCATTTCTCTCCATACCCTTTCATTCCATTCCTCTCCATTCCATTCCATTAACGACCATTTCATTTCATTCCATTCGATTTATTCCATTCCATTCCATTCCGTCAGATTCCATTCCAATCCATTCTTCTCCATCCCATTGCATTCCATTCTATTCCAAACAATTCCATTCAAATCCACTCCACTACAATCCTTTGCACTTCATTACATTCCATTCCTCTACATTCCATACCACTCCTTTCCATTCCATTCCTCTCCATTCTATTCCTCTCCATTCAATTCAATACCTCTCCATTCCATTCCATTCCCTGCATTCCGTTACTTTTCATTCCATTTCATTCTATTCCATTTCTCCATTCTTTCCAACGCATTCCTATCCTCTCCATTCCATTCCATTCCTCTCCATTCCATTCTATTCCATTCCTCTCCATTTCATTCCATTCCATTCCATTCCTCTCCATTTCATTCCATTCCATTCCATTCCTCTCCATTCCATTCCATTACCTTCCTCTGCATTCCATTTCACTCCATTCCATTCCAATCCTCTACATTCCATTCCATTCCTCTACGTTCAATTCCATTACTCTCCATTCCATTCCATTCCTCTCTCTTCCATTTCCTTCCAATCTATTCCATTCCATTCTATTCCATTCCATTCCTCTCCATTCCATCCCTTTCCATTCCATTCCATTTCATTGCATTCCATACCATTCCTCTCCATCTCATTTCTCTCCGTGCCATTCCATTCCATTCCTCTCCATTCCATCCATTCCACAACATTTCATTCAATGTCATTCCATTCCTCTCCATTCCATTCCATTCCATTCCAATCCTCTTGATTCCATTCCATTACAATCCTATCCATTCCATATCAGTCCATTCTGCTCCATTCCCTTCCATTCCATTCCATTCCACTCCATTCCATTCCATTTCATTCCTCTCCATTTCATTCAATTCCATTCCATTCCCTTTCATTCCTCTACTTTCCATTCCATTCATTTCCATTTCATTCCATTCCACTCCATTCCATTCCTTTCCATTCCTCTCCATTTCATTCCATTTCGTTCCATTTTCCTACTTTCCATTCTATTCCAATCCATTCATTTCCATACCATTCCATTCATTTCCATTCAATACCTCTCCATTCTAGTCCATTCCATACCTTTCCATTTATTCCATTCCATTCATTTCAATTCTATTCCTTTCATTACCTCTCCATTCCATTCCACCATTGCACTGCATTCCATTCCTCTCCATTCCATTCCATTCCATTCCACTCCTTTCAATTCCACTACATTCCTCTCAATTTCAAAAATGTCCTTTCCATTCTTCTCCATTCCATTCCATTCTAGTCCATTACATTACATTCCAGTCCATTCTATTCCATTCCATTCCACTCAATTCCATTCGTGCCCACTTCACTCCATTCCTTTCCACTCTATTACATTCCATTGCTCAAAATTCTTTTCCATTCCATACCACTCCATTCGATTCCAATGCACTCCATTCCATTCCATTTCATTCCATTCCATTCCACTCTATTACATTCTATTCCATTCCTCTACATTCCATTGCGTTCCATTCATGTCCATCTCATTCCTCTCCATTCCATTCTATTCCTTATCTTTCCATTGCAATTATAATCCATTCCTTTCCATTCCTTTGCATTCCATCCTCTAAATTCCATTCCCCTCCATTCTATTTCATTCCTCTGCATTCCATTCCTTCCATTCTTCTCCTTTCCATTCCATTCCATTCCATTCCTCTCCATTCAATTACAACCGATTCCTCTCCATTAAGTTCCTTTCCATTTCTTTCAATTCCATTCCTCTACATTCCATTTTATTCCTATCCATTCCATTCCATTCCTCTCCATTCCATTCCTCTCAGTTCATTTCCATTCCACTCCATTCCAAACATCTACACTCCATTCCATTTCTCTCCATTCCAATCCCCTCCATTCTATTCTTTCGATTCTTTTCTATTCCTCCCCATTCCATTCCTCTCCATTCCATTCCACTCCATCCCACTCCATACCATTCCTCTCCAATCCATTCCATTCCTCTCCATTCCATTCTCTCCATTCCATTCCTCTCCATTCCATTCCTCTCCATTCCATTCAAATCCATTCCATTCCTCTCCATTCCATTCCATTCCTCTCCATTCCATTCCATTCCATTCCATTCCTATCCAATCCACTCCATTCCATTCCTCTCCATTCCATTCCATTCTATTCCATACCTATCCATTCCATTCCATTCCAACCCATTTCTCTCCATTCCATTCCATTCCTCTACAATCCATTCCTTTCCTCTACATTCCATTCCACTCCTCTCCATTCCACTTCATTCCATTCCTCTCCTTTACATTAATTTCCATTCCATCCATTCATTTCCATTCCATTCTATTCATTTCCATTCCATTCCTCTCCATTCTATTCCTCTCCATTCCATTCCACACCATTCAATTCCACTACATTCATCTCCATTCCATACCTCTCCATTCAATTCTCTTAATCCCATTACATTACATTACATTCCTGTCCATTCCATTCCTTTCCATTCCATTCCATTCCTTTCATTCCATTCTCTTCCTTTCCATTCTATTCCATTCCCCTCCATTTCATTCCATCACATTCCATTCCATTTCTCTCCATTCCCTTCAATTCCATTCCAATCATTTCCATTCCATTCCATTCTTTTCCATTCCATACCTCACGATTCTATTGCACTCCATTCCACTCCATTCCATTCGTCTCCATTCCATTCCATTACACTCCATTCAATTCCACTCCATTCCTCTCCATTCCATACCTCTCCTACCATTCATCTCCATTACATTCCATTTCATTCCATTCCATTTATCTCCATTTTATTCCTCTCTATTCCACTCCATTCCATTCCGTTCCTCTCCATTCCATCAGTTTCCATTCCAATTCATTTCATTGCATTCCATACAATCCCTCTACATCCCATTTCTCTCCATGCCATTCCATTCCATTCCTATCCATTCCATTCCATTCCATGCCATTTCATTCCATTCCTTTCATTACTCTCCACTTCATTCCATTCCATTCCATACCATTCCTCTCCGTTCCATTCCATTCTTCTTCATTCCAATCCTTCCATTCCTCTCTATTCTATTCCATTCTATTCCAATCCATTCCTCTTCATTCCTTTCCATTCCATTCCATTCCATTCTTCTTCACTCCATTCCGCTGCATTCGATTCAATTCCTCTCCATTGAATTCTTCTCCATGCCGTTCCATTCCATATCTATCCACTCCATTCCATTTCATTTCTTTCCAATCCATTATATTTCTCCTCATTCCATTCCATTCCATTCCTCTACAATCCATTCCATTCCTCTACATTCCATTTCATTACTCTCCATTCCATTCCATTGCACTCCATTCCCTCCTTTCAATTCCATTCCATTCCATTTTATTCATTTCCTCTCCATTATATTCCATTCCATTCCATTCCATTTCATTGAATTCGATACCGTTCTGCTCCATTACATTCCTCTCCGTATAATTCCATTCCTTTCCTCTCCATTCAATTCCATTCCATACCACTTCATTCCATTCCATTCCATTCCTTTTCATTTCATTCCATTCCATTCCTCTCCATTCCATTCCATTCCAATCTATTACATTCCATTCCACTCCTCTCAATTCCATGCCAATCCATTCCTCTCCACTCCATTCCATTCAGTTATGTCTGAGTCCAGCTCCAACCTGAGAGGGGTAGACCCGCACTGGAGAGTCAGGAGGCGGCGAGAAGAAACCACTCGGAGGCAGTTCTTCTGGGATCAGTCTGATCAGGACTGAGTCCAATTTTATTCAAACTTTTTCCAGCTTATGTACCATTTTCTATCACTCTTAGCAATATGACAATCATTCGTATACCATTCTTCTATAACCTCCAGCAGTGTGATAATTACTTGCTGGGGGCGTACAAGTTCCATGATGTATAACGTGCATTACAAACTATGCATCACAAGACCATTACAAGATTATCATGTTCCAAGCAAACAATTCCAATTCCTTGATGCATGACGTGCTTCACAAAACTTACATAGAAATCACAAATACATTATATTAAAATCATAATTCGAATACAACTTATACAAATCATCTCCCATAATATTCAAAAACTCAATCATGTTATATTTTGTAGTTTAAACTGTGATTGAAACAATACTTAACTTTCTAAGTTATAATCAAATGCTACATTAAAATTTATAACTAACTTAAATGACTTTATTCTTATTGTTCTTATAACCTACTGATTCTATATAATGCCCTATAATCCTATACTAATTACCTATAAACTTATCCTTAAACTAAAAATCTTATCACGACTTCTATGAATTTCATATGTCTAAACTTTACTTCCTTATATACTTTATTAATTAACTCATAATACTGTTTTATTCTAATTAGACTGCTATCCTATTATTAGCTCTTATAAACCTTATCATGAACATTAATTAGTATTAAAACTATAAACTTACTCTTATTCTCTATAAAACTTAATACAGCTGCAATTTAACCTAAAGCCTAAATCTTATCCTGTTATGTGGAGGCTACTTACGTCTCAAAACCTGTCATACTACTTTGGACAATCAGCTGCACAGTTGCCATGATGATAGCCAGGGGCTGAAGCAAGCTGAGAGTTTCAGCATGTAAAGAAACCAGGAATGTTCTGCTTGACCAAAGGCAACATAACAAAACCATTACAATAATTATAATGTCTAATCTTAGCCCTAAGGAAAGACTGCTTCCTAGAACAAAGGCTGACTAACCAGTCCACCAGGAAGTAACAGCTAAAAAATCTTAAGAAGAAAAGCAGCTTAGAAAGAAAGAGGAACATAAAATAATTCTGCTGTGAACTTCCTATCAGGCATATTATAATTTACTAAAAATTTTGTATATTAATATTGTGAAGTTTATTGCCATGTATGTGCACTGGCCCTATTCATACACCAATATTGTAGATGTTAATGATATCCTTGTGTCAGAGACAATCTTCCAGACGGGCCTTCATAGGCCTCAATTGTGTAGCTATGGATGTTGGCACCCAACACAGTTACATTCCATTCCATTCCTCTCCATTCCATTCCTCTTCATAACATTCCATTCCATACCATTTCCTTCCATACCAATCCTCTCCATTCCATTTCTCTCCGTACCATTCCATTCCATTCCTCTCCCTAACATTCCATTCCATGCCATTTCATTCCATTCCATTTTATTCCTCTCCGTTCCATTCCATTCCATTCCTCTCCATTCCATTCATTCCTCTGCAGTCAATTCCCTTCCATTCCTCTTTATTCCATTCTATTACTCTCCATTCCTTTCCATTATTCTTCATTCCATTCCATTCCTCTCCATTCCATTTCACTCCTCTATATTCCATTATACTCATCTCCATTCCATTCCATTCCATTCTATTCCATTCCATTCCTCTCCTATCCACACCATTCTACTCCACTCCATTCCATTCCTATCTATTCAATTCCTCTCCATTCAATTCCTTTTCGCTCCTCTCCATTCCATCCAATTCCATTCCGTTCCACTCCATTCAGTTCCATTCCATTCCTCTCCATTCCATGCCTCTCCTTTACATTCTTCTCCATTCACTTCCATTCCCTTCCATTTCTCTCCATTTCATTCCTTTCCAATCTATTCCAACCCTTTCCATTCCATTCCTTTTCATTGCATTCAATACCACTCCTCTCCATCCCATTTTCTGTACCATTCCATTCCTTGCCTCTCCATTCCATACCATCCCAAACCATTTCATCCCATTCCATTCATTCTTCTCTATTCATTTCCTTCCATTCCATTCCATTCCCTTCCATACCTTTCCTTTTTATTCCATTCCATTCCATTCTATTCTATTCATCTCCATTCCATTCCGGTCCTCTACATTCCATTCCATTCCATTCCATTCCATCCCATTCCATTCCAGTCCTCTCCATTACATTACATTCCAATCCATTCCAATCCATTCCTCTCCATTCCATTCCATTCCAATCCATTCCATTGCACTCCAATCCATTCCATGCCTCTACACAACATTCCATTTCATTCCTGTCCATTCCATTCCAATCCATTTCATACCTCTAAATTCTGTTCCATTCTGTTCCTCTCCATTCTATTCAACTCCACTCCATTCCATTCTCCTCCTTTCCATTCCATTCCTCTCTATTCCATTCCATTCCACTCCATTCCACTTCTTTCCATATAGTTCCATTCTTTTCCATTCCATTCCACTCCATTCCATTCCATTCCACTCCATTCTACACCATTTCTCGCCATTTCATTCCACTCTATTCCATTCCATTCCCCTCCATTCCATTCCACTCCACTCTGCTCCATTCCACACCAATCCATTCCATTCCATTCCACTCCATTCCATCCATTTCATTCCACTGCATTGTATTCCATTCTATTCCATTCCTCTCCATTCTATTCCTCTCCATTTCTCTCCTTTCCATTGCTCTCCATTTCTCTATATTCCATTCCATTCCGTTCCTCTACATTCCATTCCATTCCCTTGCATTCCATTCAATTCCTGACCATTCCTTTCCTTCCATTTCATTCCACTCCACGCCATTCCATTCCACTGCATTCCATATAGTTCCATTCTTTTCCATTCCATTCCACTCCATTTCATTCCATTCCACTCCATTCCATACCATTCCTCGCCTTTCCATTCCACTCCATTCCATTCAATTGCACTCCATTCCATTCTTCTCCATTCCTCCCCATTCCCCCCTCTTCATCCCTCTCCATTCCTTTCCAATCCATTCCATTCCATTCATTTCTAGTCCATTCCTCTCTATTCCACTCCACTTCTCTCCATTCCATACCTTTCAATTCCATTCCATTCACTTCCATTCCATTCCTCTCCATTCCATTCCACTCCATTCCATTACTCGCCATTCCATTCCATTCCATTCCTCTTCATTCCATTCCATTCTATTCCATCCCCCTCCATACCACTCCATTAAATTCCTCTCCATTCCTCTCCTTTCATTCCTCTAGATTCCTCTTTATTCCATTCCTTTCCATTCAAATCCATTCCATTCCATTCCATCCATTCCATTTCTGGTCATTCCGTTCCATTCCCTTCCTCTCCATTCCAACCCATTCCTCTCCATTCCATTCCATTCCTCTCTATTCCATTCCATTCCAATCCATTCCCTTGCTCTCCTTTCGATTCCATTCCATTCCATTACATTTCATTCCTCTTCATTCCATTCCATTTCCTTCTTCTCCAATCCCTTCCATATCATTCCATTCCTTTCCACTCCATTCTACTCGACTCCACCCATTCCATTCCATTGCATTCCATTCCTCTCCATTCCATTCCATTCCTCCCCATTCCATTCCTTGCCAGTTCATGCCATTCCACGCCATTCCACACCATTCAATTTCATTCGTCTCCATCCCTCTCCATTACATTCCAATCCAATCATTTCCATTCCATTCCTCTCCTTTCCAACCCATTCCTCTCCATTCCATTCCATTTCTCTGCATTACATTCCTCTCCATTCCATTCGTTGCCATTCCGTTGCATTCAATTCCATTCCATTCCACTCCATTTCTTTCCACTCCATTCCATTCCTCTCCATTCCATTCCATTCCATACCACTCCATTCCATTCCATTCCACTCCATTCCACTCCACTCCTCTCCATTCCATTCCACTCCATTCCATTCCATTCTGTTCCATTCCTCTCCATTCCCTTCCATTCCATTCCTCTTCATTCCTCTTCATTTCATTCCTCTCCATTCTTCTATATTACATCCCATTCCAATCCAATCCTTTCCACTCCATTCCATTCCACTCCATGCCATTCCATTCCTCTCCATTTTATTCCATTCCGTTCCTCTCCATTCCATTCCATTCCATTCCTCTCCATTCCACCCTATTCCATTCGATTCCGTTGCTCTCCATTCTAATCCATTACATTCCAATACATTCCTCTCCATTCCTTACCATTTCATTCCTCTCCATTCTATTCCATTTCATTTCATTCCATTCCTTTCCACCCCACTCCACTGCACTCCATTCTTTCCCATTCCATTCCATTCCTCTACATTCCTCTACATTCCTTTCCCCTCCATTCTTGTATATTACATTCCTTCCAATTCAAATCCATTCCATTCAATTCAATTCCATTCCATTCCATTCCTCGCCATTCCGTTGCATTCCATTCCTCTCCATTCCATACCATTCCATTCCATTCCATTTCTCTCCATTCCATTCCATTCCATTAAATTCAGCTTCATTCCATTCCTTTCCATTCCAATCCATTCCATTCCACTACATTCCCTAACAATCCTTGCTATTCCTTTCCATTCCATTCCTTTCCAATCCACTCCATTCCATTCAATTCTATTCCATTCCATTCCATTCCACTCCAATCCATTCCATTCTATACCATTACTATCCATTCCATTCCTCTCCATTCCTCTCCATTCCTTTCCTCTCCATTCCTCTATAATCCATTCCTTTCGATTCCTATTCATTCCATTCCATTCCATTATATTATATTCCATCCATTCCATGCATTCCATTCCTTCCTTTCTGTTCCATTCTTTTCCTCTCAATTCCATTCCATTCCTCTCAATTTCATTCCATAACTCTCTATTCCGTTCCGTTCCATTCCATTCCTTTCCTCTCCATTCAATTCCATTCCATACCATTACATTACATTACGCTGCTCTCCAATCCATTCCATTTCATTCTTCTCCATTCCATTCCATTTCATTTCTTTCCACTCCATTCCATTCCACATCACTCCACTCCTTTCCTTTCTATTCCATTCAATTCCTCTCAATTCCATTCAATTCCTCTCCATTCCATTCCAAGCCCCCCCATTTCATTCCACTCTAGTTCATTCCATTCCAATCCATTCCATACCATTCGATTCCATTCCTCTCTATTCTTCCCCATTCCATTCCTCTCCATCCCTCTCCATTCCATTCCATTCCACTCATTTTCATGCCATTCATCTCCATTCCATTCCAGTCCTTACTTTACATTACATTACATTACATTAATCTTCATTCCTTTCTTCTCCATTCCATTCCTCCTCATTCCATCCCATTCCATTCCATTCCTATCCATTACTTTACATTACATTCCACTCCATTCCATTCCTCTCCATTCCATTCCATTCCACTCCATTCCAATCCAATCCATTCCTCTCAATTCCATTCCATGCCAATCCATTCCATTCCATTCCACTCCAATCCATTCCATTCCTCTCCACACCAATAGATTCTATTCTTCTCCATTCCATTCCATTCCAATCCATTCCTCTCCATTCTGCTCCTTTGCATTCCTCTCCATTCCATTCCACTCCACCCCTATGCATTCTACTCCCTTCCATTACGTTCCTCTCCATTCCATTCTGTTCCATTCCATTACTCTCCATTCCATTCCACTCCACTCCATTTCATTCCACTCCACTCCTTTCCATTCCATTCCACTCCATTCCTTTCCATTCCATTGCATTCCATTCCACTCCATTCCATTCCATTCTATTCCATTCCTCTCCATTCCATTCCTCTCCATTTCTCTCCATTCCATTCCTCTCCATTCGCCTATATTCCATTCCGTTCCGTTCCTCTACATTCCGTTCCATTTCATTCCATTCCTTTCCTCACCATGCCGTTCCATTCCATTTCACTCCTCGCCATTCCATTCCACTCCATTCCATTAGTTCCATTCTTTTCCATTGCATTCCACTCCATTCCATTCCATTCCATGCCATCACACACCATTCCTCGCCATTCCATTCCATTCCACTCCATTCCATTCCATTCCGTTCTTCTCCATTCCTCCCCATTCCACTCATCTCCATGCCCCTACATTCCTTTCCATTCAATTCCATTCCATTAATTTCTATTCCATTACTCCCCATTCCATTCCAGTCCTCTCCATTCCATTCCTTTCCTTTCCATTCCATTCACTTCCATTCCATTCCTCTCCATTCCATTACTCTCCTTTCCATTTCAGTCCATTCCATAACTCTCCATTCCATTCCATTCCAACCTATATCTCCATTCCATTCAATTCCAATCCATTCCTCTCCATTCCATTCCATTCTATTGATTTCCACTCCATACTATTCTCTTCCATTGCTCTCCATTCCTCTCCTTTCCATTCCTCTTCATTCTTTTGTATTCCTTTCCTTTCCAATCAAATCCATTCCGTTCCATTCCTCGACATTCCGTTCCATTCCATTTCTCTCCATTCCATTCCATTCCATTCTTCTCTATTCCATACCATTCCATTCCATTTTATTCCTTTCCTCTCCATTCGATTCCATTCCATTACATTACATTACTTTACATTCCTATCCATTCCATTCCTTTTCATCCTTCTCCATTCCCTTCCATTTCATTCCATTTCTTTCCATTCCATTCCACTTTCCACTCCATTCCATTCCATTCTTCTCCTTTCCATTCCATTCCTCTACATTCCATTCCATTCCACCCCATTCTATTCCACGCCAATTCAAGCCATTCCCCGCCATTTCTTTCCATTCCATTCCATTCTTCTCCATTCCCTCCATTCCATTCCTCTCCATCCCTCTCCATTCCTTTCCAATCCATTCATTTCCATTCCATTCCTCTCCATTCCATTCTATTCCTCTCCATTCCATTCCCTTCCATTACGTTTTTCTCCATTCCATTCCTCTCCTTTCCATTCCATTCCATACCATTCCTCTCCATTCCATTCCATTCCATTCCATTAAATTCATCTCAATTCCATTCCTTTCCTTTCCATTCCATTCCACTCCATTCCCTTGCATTTCCTGTCATTGCTTTCCATTCCATTCCATTCCATTCCACTCCATTCCATTCAATTCTGTTCCATTCCACTTCATTCACTTGCATTCCTTGGCATTCCTTTCCATTCCATTCCACTCAATTCCATTCAATTCTGTTCCATTCGACTCCACTTCATTCCGTTCCTTTTCATTCCATTCCACTCCATTCCATTCCTTTCCAATCCACTCCATTCCTTTCAATTCTATTCCATTCCATTTCACTCCACTCCATTCCATTCCATTCTATACCATTGATATTCATTCCATTCCTCTCCAATCCTTTCCTCTCCATTCCTCTATATTCCTTTCCTTCCCATTCCATTCCATTCCATCCATTCCATTCCTCGCCATTCCATTGCATTCCGTTACTCTCCATTCCATTCAGTTCCTCTTCATTTCATTCTATTCCTCCCCATTCCATTCAATTCCATTCCATTCCTTTCCTCACCATTCAACTCCATTCCATACCATTACATTATATTACATTGCTCTCCATTCCATTCCCTTTCATTCTTCTCCATTTTCTTCCATTTCATTCCATTCCACTCCTTTCCATTCCACTCCACTCCACTCCATTCCATTCTATTCCATACATTCCTCTTGATTCCGTTCCAATCCTCTCCATTCCATTCCAGGCCTCCCTCCCCATTCCATTCCAGTCCAGTCCATTCCATTCCACTCCATTCCATGCCACTCGATTTTATTCCTCTCCATTCCTCCCCATTTCACTCCTCTCCACCCCTCTCCATTCGATTCCATTTCATTCATTTACATTCCATTCGTCTCCATTCCATTCAGGTTCTCTACATTCCATTCCATTCCCTTCCATTCCATTCATTTTCATTCCTTTCCTCTGAATTCCATTCCTTCCCATTCCATACTATTCCATTCCTCTCCACTCCATCCCATTTCACTTCATTCCATTCCATTCCATTCCTTCATCTCCATTACATTACATTACATTACATTTCTCTCCATTCCATTACATTCCATACTTCTCCATCCTGTTCCATTCCGTTCCTCTCCATTCCATTCCACTCCACACCTTTCCATTCCTCTCCATTCCATTGCATTACTCTCCATTCCATTCTGTTCCATTCCACTCCATTCCATTCCTTTCCACTCCATTCCATTCCAATTCAATCCGTTCCATTCCACTCCACTCCATTACATTCCACTCCACTCCATTCCATTCCTTTCCACTCCATTCCATTCCATTTCAATCCATGCCATTCCACTCAATTCCGTTCCATTGTATTCCATTCCTCTCCATGCCATTACTCCCCATTCCTCTCCATTCCATTCCCCTCTATTCCTCTATATTCCATTCCATTCCATTCCCCTACATTCCATTCCATTCCATTCCACACCATTCCATTCCATTCCACTCCATGCCATTCCATTCAATTCCATTCCATTTGTTCCATTCTTTTCCATTCCATTCAACTCCATTCCATTCCATTCCACGCCATTCCATTCCCTTCCTCGCCATTCCATTCTACTCCATTCGATTCCATTCCACTCCATTCCACTCTTCTCCATTCCTCCCCATTCCACTCCTCTCCATACCCCTCCATTCTATTCCATTCCATTCGTTTCTATTCCATTTCTCTCCATTCCATTCCAGTCCTTTCCATTCCATTCCTTTCCATTCCGTTCCATTCATTTCCATTCCATTCCTCTCCATTTCATTCCTCTCCATTCCATTCCATTCCATTACTCTCCATTCCGTTCCATTCCATTCCATTGAATTCCAATCCATTCATCTCCATTCCATTACATTCCGTTCCATTCTCTCCATTCCATTCCATTCTATTCCATTCCAGTCAATACCATTCCATTCCATTGTTTTCCACTCCTCTCTTTCCAATCCTTAGATTCCTCTGTATTCTATTCCTTTCCATTCCATTCCATTCCATTCCATCCATTCCATTCCTCGACATTCCATTCCATTCCATTCCTCTCCATTCCATTCAATTCCTCTCCATTCCATTTCACTCCTCTCTATTCCATTACATTACATTCCATTACTTTCCTCTCCATTCGATTCCATTCCATTACATAACATTACATTTCATTTCTCTCCATTCCATTCCATTTAATTCTTCTTTATTCTGTTTCACTTCATTCCATTCCTTTTCTTTCCATTCCACTCCACTCCACTCCATTCCATTCCATTGCATTCCATTCCTCTCCATTCCATTACATTCCTCTACATTCCATTCCATTCTTCCCCATTCCATTCCACACCAGTTCATGCCATTCCACGCCATTCCAGGCCATTCCATTCCATTCTTCTCTATTCCACCCATTCCATTCCTCTCCATCCCTCTCCATTCCATTCCAATCCATTCATTTCCATTCCATTCCTCTCCATTCCATTCCACTCCATTTGTTGCCATTCCATTCCATTCAATTTCAATACCTTCCCCTCCATTCCACTCCACTCCATTCCATTCCACTCCATTCCATTCCATTCCTCTATGTTCCAATACATTCCATTCCACTCCATTCCATTCCACTCCCTCCACTCCATTCCACTCCACTCCATTCCATTCCACCATCTCCGTTCCATTCCAATCCATTCCACTCCATTCCATTCCATTCTATTCCATACCTCTCCATTCCCTTCTATTCCATTCCTCTCCATTTCATTCTTCTCCTTTCCTCTACATTCCATTTAATTCCATTCCAATCCATTCCACTACATTCCATTCTGCTCCATTCCATTCCATCCATTCCATTCTTCCCCTTTCCATTCCATTCCATTCCTCTCCATTCCATTCTATTCCTCTCCATTTCATTCCATTCCTCTCTATTCCATTCCATTCCTTTCTTCTCCATTCATTTCCATTCCAATCCATTGCATTACATTCCATTCCTCTCCATTACATTCCATTTCATTCTTCTCCATTCCCTTCTATTTGATTACATTCCACTCCATTCCATTCCACTCCATTCAACTCTATTCCATTTCATTCCTTTCCATTCCATTCCATTCCACTCCATTCTATTCCAGGCCTCCCCATTCCTTTCCACTGTAGTCCATTCCATTTCAATCCATTCCATGTCATTCTATTCCATTCTTCTCCATTCCTCCCCATTCCATTCTTCTACATCCCTCTCCATTCCATTCCATTCATTTCCATTCCATTCGTCTCCATTCCATTCCGGTCCTCTACATTCCATTCCATTCCATTCATTTCCATTCCTTTCCTCTCCATTCCATTCCTCTCCATTCCATTCCAGTCCATTCCATTCCATTCCTATCCATTACTTTACATTCCATCCAATCCATTCCATTGCTCTCCATTCATTTCCATTACACTCCATTGCAATCCAATCCATTCCTCTCCATTCCAATCCATTTCAATCCATTCCATTCCATTCCATTCACTCCAATCCATTACATTCTTCTCCACAGCATTCCATTCCTTTCCTCTCCATTCCATTCCATTCCATTCTGTACATCTCCATTCTGTTCCATTCTGTTCTTCTCCATTCCATTCCACTCCACTCCTTTCCATTATACTCCATTCCATTCCATTCCTCTCCATTCCATTGTGTTCCTTTCCTTTCCTCTCCAAACCATTCCACTGTTCTCCATTCCATTTCACTCCACTCCATTCCATTCCATTCCACTCCATTCCATTCCATTCCTTTCCATTCCACTCCATTCAATTATATTCTGTTCCTATCCATTCCATTCCTCTCCATTCCATTCCTCTCCATTCCTCTATATTCCATTCCATTCCGGTCCTCTATATTCCATTCCATTACATTACATTACATACCTCGCTATTCCGTTCCATTCCATTCCATTCCATTCCATTCCACTCCACACCATTCCATTCAACTCCATTCCATTACTTCCGTTTTTCCATTCCAATCCATGCCATTCCATACCATTCCTCGTCATTCCATTCCACTCCATTCCATTCCATTCCACTCCATTCCATACCATTCCATTTTTCTCCATTCCTCCCCATTCCACTCCTCTCCAAAGCTCTCCATTCCTTTCCATTCAATTCCATTCCATTCCATCATTTCTATTCCATTCCTCTCTACTCCATTCCAGTCCTTTCCATTCCAGTCCTTTCCATGCCATTCCATTCACTTCCATCCTATTCCTCTCCATTCCATTCCTCTTCATTCCATTCCCTTCCATTCCATTCCATTCCTATTCTTTCATCTCCATTCCATTCCATTCCATTCTATTTCATTCCGCTTCAAACCATTCCATTCCATTCCTCTCCATTCCTCTCCTTTCCGTTCCTCTAGATTCCTCTGCATTCCATTCCTTTCCATTCCAATCCATTCCATTCCATCCTTTCCATTCCTTGCCACTCCGTTCCATTCCATTAATCTCCATTCCATCCCGTTCCTCTCCCTTCCATTCCATACTTCTCTGTTCCATTCCATTCCATTCCATTCCTTTCCTCTCCATTCGATACCATTCCATTATGTTACTTTACATTCCTCTCCATTCCATTCCATTTCATTCTTCTCCATTCCCTTTCATTTCATTCGATGCTTTTCCATTCACTTCTACTCCACACCACTCCATTCCATTCCATTGCATTCCATTCCTCTCGAATCCATTCCATTCCTCTCCATTCCATTCCATTCTACCCATGCTATTCCACACCAGTTCATGCCTTCCACGACATCCCATGCCATTCCATTCCATTCCTCTCCATTCCTCTCCATTCCATTCCAATCCATTCATTTCCATTCAATTCCTCTCAATTCCATTGCATTCCTCTCCATTCTATTCCATTCCATTCCATTCATCTCCATTCCATTCCATTCCATTTTATTCCTTGCCATTCTGTTCCATTCAATTCCATTCCATTCCACTCCATTCCATTTCACTTCATTCCATTCCATTCCATTCCTCTCCTTTCCATTCTATTCCAGTCCACTCCATTCCATTCCACTCCACTCCATTCCATTCCACTCCTCTCCATTCCATTCCAATCCACTACACTCCATTCCATTCCATTCTTTTCCACTCCTTTCCATTCCCTTCCATTCCATTCCTCTCTATTCCTCTCCATTTCATTCCTCTCCATTCTTCTGTATTCCATTCCATTCCATTCCAATCCATTCCACTCAATTCCAGTCCACTCCATTCGTTTCCATTCCATTCCATTCCATACCTCTCCTTTCCATTCCTTTCTTCTCCATTTTATTCCATTCCATCCTCTCCATTCCATTTGATTCAATTCCTCTCCAATTCATTCCATTCCTCTCCATTCCACTCCATTCCATTCGATTCCATTCCTCTCCATTCCATTCCATTCCATTAATATACATTCCATTGCATTCATCTACATTCCTTACCATTCCACTCCTCTCCATCCCATTCCATTTCATTTCATTTCGTTCCATTTCACTCCACTCCACTCCACTCCATTGCATTCCATTCCACTCTTTTACTTTTCGTTCCACTCCATTCCATTCCATTCATCTCCATTCCATTCCATTCCTGGCCATTCCATTCCATTCCTCCCCTTTCCATTCCACTCCATTCCATTTCATTCCATTCCTGTCCAGTTCATTCCTCTCCTTGCCTTTCCATTCCATTCCATTCCATTCCTCTCCATTCTCATCCTCTTTATGTCATTCCATACTATTCCTCTCCATTCCATACCATTCCTGTCCATTCCATTCCATTCCTCTCCATTCCATTCCATTCCTTTCCTCTCCATTCCATTTCATTCCATTGCATTCCATTCTTCTCCTTTCCATACCATTTCATTTTGTTCCATTACTCTCCATTCCATACCATTCTATTCCGTTCCTCTCCATTCCATTCCTCCCCATTCCATTCCTCTCCATTCTTCTATTTTCCATTCCATTCCGTTCCTCTACATTCCATTCCATTCCATTTCATTCCATTCCTCGCCATTCCGTTCCATTCCATACCACTCCACACCATTCCATTCCACTCTATTACATTAGTTCCATTCTTTTCCATTCCATTCCACTCCATTCCATTCCATACCAATCCATTCCATTCTTCTCCATTCCTCCCCATTCCACTCCTCTCCATCCCTCTCCATTCCTTTCCATTCCATTCCATCATTTCTATTCCATTCCTATCCATTCCATTCCAGTCCTTTCCATTCCATTCCATTCACTCTATTCTATACCTCTCCATTCCATTCCATTCCATTCCTCTCCATTCCACTCCTTTCAATTCCGTTTCATTCCATTCCAATCCATTCATCTCCATTTCATTTCATTCCTCTCCATTCCATTCCATTCTATTCCATTCCGCATCATACCATTCCATTCCATTCCCCTCCATTCCTCTTCTTTCGTTCCTCTAGATTCCTCTGCATTCCATTATTTTCCGTCCCAATCCATTCCATTCCATTCCATCCTTTCCATTTCTAGCCACTCCTTTCCATTCCATTCCTCTCCCTTCCACTCCATTCCTCTCCATTCCATTCCATACTTCTCTGTGTCATTCTATTCCATTCCTTTCCTTTCCATTCGATTCCATTACCTTACATTACATTGATTACATTACTCTCCACTCCATTCCATTTCATTCTTCTCCATTCCCTTCCATTTCATTCCAGTCATTTCCACTCATTTCTACTCTTTTCCACTACATTTCATTCCATTGCATTCCATTCCTCTCCATTCCATTCCATTACTCTCCATTCCATTTCATTCCTCCCGATTCCATTCCACACCAGTTCATGCCATTCCATGCCATTCTATTCCATTCCTCTCCATTCCATTCCTCTCCATTCCATTCCATTCCTTGCCATTCGGTTCGATTCAATTCCAATCCGTTCCAATCCATTCAACTCCAGTCCATTTCATTTCACTCCATTCCATTCCATTCCATTCCTCTCCTTTCCATTCCATTCCACTCCACTCCATTCCATTCCACTCCATTGCATTGGATTCCACTCCTCTCCATCCCTTTCCATTCCGTTCCACTCCATTCCTTTCCAATCCATTCCTCTCCATCCCATTCCATTCCACTACATTTCATTCCACTCCACTCCATTCCATTCCACTCCACTTCATTCCATTCCACTCCTCTTCATTCCATTCCATTCCATTCCACATCATTCTTTTCCATTCCATTCCACTCCATTCCATTCCATTCCACGCCATTCCATACCATTCCTCGCCATTCCATTCCACTCCATTCCATTCCATACCAATCCATTCCATTCTTCTCCATTCCTCCCCATTCCACTCCTCTCCATCCCTCTCCATTCCTTTCCATTCCATTCCATCATTTCTATTCCATTCCAGTCCTTTCCATTCCATTCCATTCACTCTATTCTATACCTCTCCATTCCATTCCATTCCATTCCACTCCATTCCATTCCATTCTTCTATATTCCATTCCATTCCAATCCATTCCATTCCATTCCATTGCACTCTATTCCATTCCATACCATTCCATTCCTCTCCTTTCCATTCCATTCCATTCCATTCCTCTCCATTTTACTCCATTCCAATCCTCTCCATTCCATTCCATTCCTCTCCTTTCCACTCCATTTCTGTCCCTTCCACTCCATTCCTTTTGATTCTTTCCTCTCCTTTCCATTCAATTCCATTCCTTTCCATTCAATTTCTCTCCATTCCTTTCCATTTCATTCTTCTCCAATCCATTCCATTTCATATCTTTCGATTAAATTCCACTCCACTCCACTCCACTCCTTTTCATTCCATTCCACTCCACTCCATTCCATTTCATTCCACTCCATTCCATTGCATGCATCTCTATTCCATTCCATTCCGCTCCATTCCATTCCATCCACTCCATTCATCACCATTCCATTCCTCTCCATTACATTCCTTTCCTCTCCATTTCATTCCATTCCTCTCTATTCCATTCCATTCCATTCCTTTCTTCTCCATTCAATTCCATTCCAATCCAGTCCATTTCATTCCATTCATCTCCATTCCATTCCATTTCACTCTTCTCCATTCCCTACCATTTCATTCCATTTGACTCCATTCCATTCCACTCCACTCCTCTCATTTCCATTCAATTCCATTCCATTCCTCTCCATTCCATTCATTTCCTCCCCATTCCATTCCACTCCAGTCCTTTCCAATCCACTCCATTCCAGGCCATTCCATTCCATTCCTCTCCATTGCCTTCCTCTCCATTCTTCTCCATTCCATTCCGTTCCCTTCTTTTCCATTCAATTCGTCTCCATTCCATTCCAGTCCTCTCTGTTCCATTCCATTCTTTTCATCTCCATTCCTTTCCTCTATATTCCATTCCTCTCCATTCCATCCCATTTCATTCCATTCTTCTCCATTCCATTCCATTCTGTTCCATTCCATTTCTCTCCATTCCATTCCATTCCATTCCACTCCATTCCATTCCAATTCATTCCTCTCCATTCTGTTCCATTCAAATCAATTCCATTTCTTCCCATTCCTCTTCATTCCTCCCTATTCCATTACTCTCCATCCCTCTCCATTCCATTCCGTTCCTTTCCATTCCATTCATTTCCATTCCATTAGTCTCCATTCCATTCCTGTCCTCTCCATTCCATTCCATTCCATTCCATTCATTTCCATTCCATTCCTCTCCATTCGATTCCTCTCCATTCCATCCCATTCCATTCCATTCCTCTCTATTCCATTCCATTCCATTCCATTACTTTCCATTCTCTCCATTCCATTCCATTCCACTCTTCCATTCCTATCCATTATTCTTTTTACCATTCCATTCCAATCAATTCCATTCCATTCCCTTCCTCTCCATTCAATTCCTTTCCATTCCGTTCCATTCCATTTCACGCCATTCAATTTCATTAATCTCCTTTCCATTCCATGCCTCTTCATTCCATTCCACTCCATTCCATTCCATTTCATTCCATTCGTCTCCATTCCTTTCCATTCCATTCCTCTTCTTCCCTATTCAATCCATTCCATTCCATTTCTCTCCATTCCCATTCTCTCCATTCCATTCCATGCCTTTCCCCTCCATTCCATGCCATTCCTCTCCATTCCATGCCATTCCACTCCATTCCATGCCATTCCTTTCCTCTCCATTCTATGCCATTGCATTGCATTCCATTCTTCTCCATTCCATCCCTTTTAATTCCATTCCATTCCATTCCACTACACTCCACTCTATTCCATTCCATTCCATTCCATTTCTCACCATTCCTCTCCATTCCTCTGTATTCCATTCGGTTCCAATCCATTCCATTCCATTGCTCCTCATTCCAATCCAGTCCTTTCCATTCCATTCCACTGCGTTCCACTCTATTCTACTTTTCTCCATTCCTCCCCATTCCACTCCTCTCCAACTCTCTCCATTCCATTCCATTGCATTCGATTCCATTCCATTGATTTCCAATCAATTTCTCTCCATTCCATTCCATTCCGATCCCTTCCATTCACTTCCATTCCATTCCCCTCCATTACATTCCTCTCTATTCCATTCCATTCCATTCCATTACTCTCCATTCCATTCCATTCCATGCCATTCCTTCCCATTCCATTCCTCTCCATTCCGTTCCTGTCCATTCATCTATATTCCATTCCTTCCCATTCCCATCCATTCCATTCCATCCATTCCATTCCTCGCCATTCCGTTCCATTGCATTCCTCTCCATTCCATTTCATTCCTCTCCATTTCATTCCATTCCTATCTATTCCTTTTCCTTCCATTCCAATCCTTTCTTGTCCATTCAATTCTATTCCAATACATTCTATTACATTCCATTTCTCTCCATTACATTCCAATTCATTCTTCTCCATTCACTTCCATTTCATTCCATTCCACTCCATTCCATTCAACTCCACTCCACTCCATTCCATTCAATTGCATTCCATTCCTCTCCATTCCATTCCATTTTCTCAATCCATTCCATTCCTCCCCATTCCATTCCACTTCAGTCCATTCCATTCCACTCCATTCCATGTCATTCCATTCCATTTTTCTCCATTCCTCTCCATTCCATTCCTCTCCATTCCATTCCTCTCCATCCCTCTCCATTCTATTCCATTCCATTCCATTCCTCTCCATTCCATTCCTCTCCAATTTTTCCCATTCCTTTCCAATCCTCTCCATTACATTCCATTCATATCCATTCCCTCTCCATTCCATTCCATTCCAATCCAATCCATTCCATTCCATTCCTCTCCATTCCTTTCCATTCCATTCCACTCCACTCCATTCCACTCCACTCCATTCCACTCCACTCCATTCCATTCCACTCCTCTACATGCCAATCCTTTCCATTCCATTCCATTCTATACCATTCCTCTCGATTCCCTTCCATTCCATTCCTCTCCATTCCTTTATAGTCCATTCTATTTCATTCCAATCCATTAGATTCCATTCACTTCAACTCTATTCCATTCCATTCCATTCCTCTCCATTCCATTATATTCCATTCTATTCTTCCCTCTCCATTCCATTCCATTCCACTCCATTCCATTCCTCTCCATTCCTTTCCATTTCATTCTTCTCCATTCCATTCCATTTCATTTCTTTCCATTCCATTCCACTCTACTCCACTCCACTCCTTTCCATTCCATGCCATTCCAGTCCATTCCATTCCATTCATCTCCATTCCATTCCATTCATCTCCATTCCATTCCATTCCTCCCCATTCCATTCCACTCCATTCCATTCCATTCCACTCCATTCCATTCCATTCCACTCCATTCCATTCCACTCCATTCCATTCCATTACACTCCTTTCCATTCCATTTCATTCCATTCCTCTCCATTCCATTCCTCCACTTACCTTTCCATTCCATTCCATTGCATTCCTCTCCATTGCTATCCTCTACATTCCATTTCATGCTATTCCTCTCCATTCCATGCCATTCCTCTCTACTCCATGTCATTCCTCTCCATTCCATTCCTTTCCTCTCCATTCCATTCCATTCCATTCCTATCCATTCCACTAAACTCTGTTCCATTCCATTCCATTCTATTCCTCTTCATTCCATTCCATTCCTCTCCATTCCATTCCATTCCTCTCCATAACGTTCCATTCCAATCCATTCCACTCCATTCCTCCCCATTCCATTCCACTCCATTCCATTTCATTCCTCTCCATTTTATTCCATTCCACTTTTCTCCATTCCTCCTCATTCCACTCCTCTCCATCCTTCTCCATTCAATTCGATTCCATTCCGTTCATTTCCATTCCATTCCTCTCCATTCCATTCCATTCCTCTCCATTCCTTTCCAGTCGTCTTCATCCCATTCCATTCTGCTCCATTCCATTCACGTCCCTTCTATTCCCCTCCATTGCAATCCTCTCCATTCGATTCCATTCCATTCCATTACTCTCCATTCCATTCCATTACTCTCCATTCCATTCCATTCCGTTACTCTCCATTCCATTGCAGTTCATACCATTCTATTCCTTTCCACTCCATTACTCTCCATTCCATTCCATCCCATTCCATTGCTCTCCATTATATTCCATTCCATTCCGTTCCATTCTGTTACACTCCATTCCACTGCTGTTCATACCATTCCATTCCATTCCATTCCGTTATTCTCCATTCCATTCCATTTCATTCCATTCCATTCCATTCCATTCCATTTCTCTCCATTCCATTCCATTCCGTTACTCTCCATTCCATTCCATTCCAATTCATTCCATTCCATTCCATTCCACTCCAATCCATTCCATTTCTCTCCACTCCATTCCATTCCATTCACCTCCATTCCATTTTATTCCATCCCATACCTCTTCATTCTGTTCCTCTCCATTCCAATCCACTCCACTCCATTCCATTCTATTCCTTTCCTCTCCATTCCATTCCATTCAATTCAATTCTTCTCCATTCCATTCCACTGCACTCCATTACATTCCACTCCACTTCATTCCATTCCATTCCTCTACATTTCGCTCCATTCCATTCCTCTCCATCCCTCTGTATCCCATTGAATTCCGTTCCTCTACATTCCATTCCATTCCATTCATCGCCATTCCCTTCCATTCCATTCCGTTCCATTCCACTTCACGCCATTCCATTCCACTCCATTCCATTAGTTCCATTCTATTCCATTCCATTCCAATCCATTCCATTCCACTACATTACATTCCATTCCTCACCATTCCATTCCACTCCATTCAATTCCATTCCACTCCATTCCATTCCTTTCCATTCTTCTCCATTCCTCTCCATTCCTTTCCATTCCATTCCATTCCATTCCATTCATTTCACTTCCATTCCTCGCCATTCCATTCCAATCCTTTCAATTCCATTCCTTTCCATTCCATTCCATTAACTTCCTTTCCATTCCTCTCCATTCCATTCCTCTCCTTTCCATTCCATTTCATTCCATTACTCTCCATTCTATTCCACTCCATTCCAATCCATTCCATTCCAATCCATTCGTCTCCATTCCATTCCATTCCTCTCCATTCCATTACTTTCCTTTCCATTCCATTCCATTCCCTCCATGCCACTGCATTCTTTGCCATTCCTTTCCATTCCATTCCATACCATTCTACTCCATTCCGTTCAATTCTATTCCAATCTACTCCACTTCATTCCATTCCACTCCACTCCATTCCATTCGATTCCCCTCCATTCCATTTCATTCCATTCCACTCAATTCCACTCCATTCCATTTTATTCCATTCCTCTGCATACCATTCCATTCCATTCCTCTCCATTCCTCTCCTTTCCATTCCTCTAGATGCCTCTTTGTTGCATTCTTTCCATTTCAATCCATTCCATTCCATGCCATCCCATTCCATCCATTCCTTTCCTCGCCATTCCGTTCCATTCCATTCCACCAGATTCCATTCCATTCCTCTCCTTTCCATTCCTTTCCTCTCTATTTCATTCCATTCCCTTCCATTCTTTTCCTCCCCATTCTATTCCATTCCAGTACATTACATTTCATTCCTCTCTATTTCATTCCATTTCATTCTTCTCCATTCCCTTCCATTTCATTCCATTCCATTCCACTCCACTCCACTCCCTTCCAATCCACTGCATTCAATTCCTCTCCATTCCATTCCATTCCTCTCCATTCCATTTTATTTCTCTCCAATCCATTCCATTTCTCCCAATTCCATTTCATGCCAGTCCATGCTATTCCACACCATTCCATGCCATACCGTTCCATTCCTGTCCATTCCTCCCATTCCATTCCTGTCCATCCCTCTCCATTCCATTCCAATCCATTCATTTCCATTCCATTCCTCTCCATTCCATTCCATTCCTCTCCATTCCATTCCTCTCCATTCCATTCCCTGCCATTCGGTTCCATTCAATTCCGTTCCATTCCACTACATTCAACTCCACTCCATTCCATTCCACTCCATTTCATTACACCATTCCATTCCTTTCCACTCCATTCCATTTCACTCCATTCCATTCCACTCCATTCCATTCCAAATCACTCCTCTCCATTCCATTCCACTCCATTCAATTCCACTCTATTCCATTACTCTCCATTCCCTTCCTTTCCATTCCTCTCCATTTCATTCCTCTCCATTCCTCTATATTCCATTCCATTCCATTCCAATCCATTCCACTTCATTCCAATCCACTCCATTCCATTCCATTTCATTCCATTCCATTCCTCTCCTTTACATTCCATTCCATTCCATTCCTCTCCATTTTATCCCATTCCATTCCACTCCATTCCTTTCCATTCCATTCCTCTCTATTCCATTCCATTCCTCTCCATTCCACTCCATTCCATTCAAATCCATTCCTTTCTATTCCATTCCATTTCATTCTTATCCATTCCTTTCCATTGCATTTTTCTCCACTCCATTCCATTTCATTTCATTCCATTCCATTCCACTCCAATCCACTCCACTTCATTCCATTCCATTTCACTCCTTTCCATTCTTTTCCACTCTTTTCCATTCCAATCCACTCCATTCAATTCCATTCATCTCCATTCCATTCCATTCCTCTCCATACCATACCATTCCAACCCTTTCCATTCCACTCCATTCCATTCCACTCCATTCCTTTGCATTTCATTTCATTCCACTCCATTCCATTTCTCTCCATTCCCATCCTCTCCATTCCATTCCATGCTATTCCTCTCCATTCCATGCCATTCCTCCCCATTCCATTCCCTTCCTCTTCATTCCATTCATTCCTTTCCTCTTCATTCCATTCCATTGCATTCCATTCTTCTCCATTACATCCCATTTCATTCCCTTCCATTCCATTCCATTCCACTCCACTTTGCTCCATTCCATTCCATTCCTCTCAATTAATTCCGATGCTCTCTATTCCATTACATTCCAATCCATTCCACTCCACTCCACTCCACTTCATTCCATTCCATTCCACTCCTTTCCATTCCTTTCCACTCTTTTCCATTCCAATCCACTCCATTCAAGTCCATTCATCTCCATTCCATTCCATTCCTCTCCATACCATACCATTTCAACCCTTTCCATTACACTTCATTCCATTCCATTCCACTCCATTCCATTCCATTTCATTCCATTCCTCTCCATTCCATTCCTCTCCATTCCCATCTTCTCCATTCCGTTCCATGCTATTCCTCTCCATTCCATGTTATTCCTCTCCATTCCATTCCCTTCCTCTTCATTCCATCCATTCCTTTCCTCTCCATTCCATTCCATTGCATTCCATTCTTCTCCATTACATCCCATTTCATTCCCTTCCATTCCATTCCATTCCACTCCAATCCGCTCCATTCCATTACATTACATTCCTCTCAATTAATTCCATTGCTCTCTATTCCATTCCAATCCATTTCATTCGATTCATCCCATTCCATTCCACTCAATTGTATTCCATTCCACCCCATTTCATTCCATTCAACTCTTTTCCATCCCTCTCCAATCCATTCCACTCCATTCCATTCCATTCATTTTCATTCCAATCCTCTCCATTCCATTCAGGTCCCATTCATTCCAATCCATTCCTTTCCATTCCATTCCATTCCATTCCATTAAGCTCATCTGCATTGCATTCCTTTCCATTCCATTCAACTCCATTTCTTTGCATTCCTTGCCATTCCTTTCCATTCCACCCCATTCCATTCCACTCCATTCCATTCAAATCTATTCCATTCCACTCCACTCCATTCCATTCACTCCACTCATTCCATTCCATTCCACTCCACTCCATTCCCTTCCATTCTATTCCATTCCTCTCCATTCCATTCCTCTTCATACCTCTCCATTCCGTTCCTCTCTATTCCTCTATATTCCATTCTTTCCCATTCTAATCCTTTCCATTCCACCCATTCCATTCCTCACCATTCCGTTCTGTTCCATTCCTCTTCATTCCATTCCACTCTTCTCCATTTCATTTCATTCCTCTCTATTCCATTCCATGCCATTCCTTTCTTCTCCATTCAATTCCATTCCAATCTATTCCATTACATTCCATTCCACTCCCTTCCATTCCATTTCATTCGTCCCCATTCCCTGCCATTTCATTCCATTCCACTCCATTCCAGTCCTCTCCACTCCTCTCCATTTCATTCAATTCCATTCCATTCCTCTCCATTCCTCCCTATTCCATTACTCTCCATCCCTCTCCGTTCCATTCCATTCCTTTCCATTCCATTCATTTCCATTGCATTCGTCACCATTCCATTCCTGTCCGCTCCATTCCATTCCATTCCATTCATTTCCATTCCATTCCTCTCCATTCGATTCCTCTCCATTCCATCACATTCCATTCCATTCCTCTCCATTCCATTACTTCCCATTCCCTCCATTCCATTCCATTCCACTCTTCCATTCCTATCCATTATTCTCTTTTCCATTCCATTCCAATCAATTCCATTCCATTCCCTTCCTCTCCATTCAATTCCATTCCATTCCACTCCATTCCATTCCACTCCACTCCATTCCTTTCCACTCCTCTCCATTCCATTCCACTCCTCTCCATTCAATTCCACTACATTCCATTCCATCCTATTCCATTCCTCTCCATTCCCTTCCATTCCATTCCTGTCCATTCCTCTTCATTTCATTCCTCTCCATTCCTCTATATTTCATTCCATTCTATTCCAAACCATTCCATGCCATTCCATTCCACTCCATTCCATTCCATTCCTCTCCTTTCCTTTCCAACCTTTCCTTTCCATTCGAATCCTCTCCATTTTATTCCATTCCATTCCTCTCCCATTCCATTCCATTCCATTCCTCTCCATTCCCTTACATTTGTCTCCATTCCATTCGATTCCTACCTCTCCATTCCACTCCATTCCATTCCATTCCTCTCCATTCCTTTCCATTTCATTCTTCTCCATTCCATTCCATTTCATTTCATTCTATTCCATTCCACTCCACTCCACTCCTTTCCATTCCATTCGATTCCACTCCATTACATTCCATTCCTCTCCATTCCATTCCACTCCACTCCATTCCATTTCTTTCATCTCCATTCCATTTCATTCCTCCCCATTATATTCCTCTTCATTCCATTCCATTCCACTTCATTCCATTCCATTTCATTCCATTCCTCTCCATTCCATTCCTCTACTTCCCTTTCCATTCCATTCCACTCCATTTTTCTCCATTCCCATTCTATCCCTTCCATTCCATGCCATTCCTCTCCATTCCATGCCATTCCTCTCCATTCCATGCCATTCCTTTCCTCTCCATTCCATTGCATTCTATTGTTCTCCGTTCCATCACATTTCGGTCCATTCCATTCCACTCCTCTCCACTCCATTCCATTCCATTCCATTCCTCTCCATTCCATTTCATTCCAGTCCATGCCATTCCACTTCTTCCCTATCCCATTCCACTCCATTCCATTCCATTCCACTTTTCTCCATTCCTCCCCGTTCCACTCCTCTCCATCCGTCTCCATTCCATTCCATTCCATTCATTTCCATTCCATTCCTCTCCATTCCATTCCAGTTCTCTCCATTCCATTCCATTCTGATCCCTTCCATTCACTTCCATTCCTCTCCATTCCATTCCTCTCTATTCCATTCCCTTCCTTTCCATTACTCTCCATTCCATTCCATTCCATTAAATTATATCCATTCTATTCCTTTCCATTCCATTCTATTCAATTCCAATCCACTCCATTCTATTCAATTCTCTTCCATTCCACTCCACTCCTTTCCATTCACTCCACTCCATTCCATTCCACTCCATTCCATTCCATCCCATTCCATTCCACTCCATTCCACTCCTCTCCATTCCATTCCATTCTATTCCATTTCTCTCCATTCCTCTCCATTCCATTCCTCTCCATTCCTCTCCATTCCTCTCCATTCTCTTCCTCTCCATTCCTCTATATTCTGTTCCTCTCCATTCCTCTATATTCCATTCCTTCCCATTCTAATCCATTCCATACCATTCATTCCATTCTTCACTATTCCGTTCCATTCCATTTCTCTTCATTCCATTCCATTCCTCTCCATTTCATTCCATTTCTCTCTATTCCATTCCTTTCCTCTAGATTCAATTCCATTATATTCCATTGCTCTCCATTCCATTCCATTTCATTCTTTTCCATTCCCTTCCATTTCATTCCATTCCACTCCATTCCATTCCACTCCATCAACTTCATTCCATTCAATTCCACTCCATTCCACTCCATTCCATTCCTCTCCATTCCATTCATACCCTCCTATTCCATTCCACTCCAATCCATTACATTCCACTCCATTTCATGCATTTGATTCCATTCTTCTCCAATACACTCCATTCCATTTTTCTCCATCCCTCTCCATTCGATTCCATTCAATTCGATTCCATTCCATTCTTTCCTTCTCCATCCATTCCATTCCATTCCCTTCCATTCCAATCCATTCCTCTCCATTACATTCCATTACATTCCATTCCTCTCCATTCTTTTGCTTTCCAGTCCATTCCATTCCATTCCACTCCATTTCATTGCATTCCTTGCCATTCCTTTCCATTCCATTCCATACCATTCCACTCCATTCATTTCAATTCCATTCCAATCCACTCCGTGCCATTCCATGCCACTCCACTCCATTCCATTCGTTTCCACTTCATTCCATTCCATTCCATTCTATTCCTTTCCTCTCCATACCATTCCATTCCATTCCTCTCCGTTCCTCTCCCTTCCGTTCCTCTAGATTCCTCTGTATTCCATTCCATTCCATTCCATCCTTTCCATTCCTCGCCATTCCGTTCCATTCCATTCCTCTCCATTCCATTCCACTCCTCTCCATTCTATTCCATTCCTCTATATTCCTTTCCATTACATTACATTCTTTTCCCCTCCATTCGAATCCATTCTTACATTACATTGCATTACATTCCTCTCCATTACATTCCATTTCATTCCTCTCCATTCTCTTCCATTTCATTCCATTCCTTTCCATTCCACTCCACTCCACTGCATTCCATTCCATTGCATTCCATTTTTCTCCATTCCATTCCATTCCTCTCCATTCCATTCCATTCCTCTTCTTTCCACTATAATCCTCCCAGTTCCATTCCATGCCAGTCCATGCCATTCCACGCCACTCCATGCCATTCCATTCCATTCCTCTCCATTCCCCCATTCCATTACTCTCCATCCCTCTCCATTCCATTCCATTCCATTCCATTCATTTCCATTCCATTCCTCTCTGTAACGTTCCATTCCTCTCCATTCCATTTCTCTCCATTCCATTCCTTGCCATTCCTTTCCACTCCATTCCATTCCATTCCACTCTGTTCCATTCCACTCCACTCCATTCCATTCCACTCCATTCCACTCCATTCCATTCCTCTATATTCCATTCCATCCCATTCCACTACATTTCATTCCACTCCACTCCATTCCATTCCACTCCACTCCATTCAATTCCATTCCTCACGATTTCCTTCCTTTCCATTCCTCTCCATTCCTCTGCATTCCATTCCTCTGCATTCCTCTATATTCCATTCCATTCCATTCCTCTCCATTGCATTATATTCCATTCCATTCCTTCCATTCCTCCCCATTCCTTTGCACTCCACTCCATTCCATTCCCCCATTCTATTCCTTTCCAGTCCATTCCTTTCCTCTCCGTTTGATTCCATTCTAATCCATTCCCTTACAATCCATTCCTCTCCATTCCATTCCATTTCATTCTTCTCCATTTCCTTCCATTTCATTCCATTCCATTCCATTCCATTCAACTCCACTCCACTCCATTCCATTTCTCTCCATTCCATTCCATTCTTCTCCATTCCATTCCATTCCTCCCCATACCATTCCACTCCAGTCCATTCCATTCCACTCCATTCTATTCTTCTCCATTCCTCCCAATTCTATTCCTCTCCATCCCTCTCCATTCCATTCCATGCATTTCCATTCCATTCCTCTCCATTCCATTCCTCTATTCCATCCCAATCCATTCCATTCCTTTCCTCTCCATTCCATTCCATTCCATTCTTCGCCATTCTGATCCATTCCATTCCATTCCATACGATTCCGTTCCATTCCTCTACTTTCCACTCCATTCCATTTCATTCCTCTCCTTTCAATTCCATTCCATTCTATTCCATATCTCTCCATTCCTTTCCATTCCTTTCCATTCCTCTCCATTCCATTCGAATCCATTCCTTTCCATCCATTCCACTCCTCTCCATTCCATTCTACTCCATTCCATTCCTTTCCATTCCATTCCTCTCCATTCCATTCCATTCCACTCCATTCCATTCCACTCCACTCCATTCCATTCCAATCCACTCCATTCCATTCCACTCCATTCCATTCCCCTCCATTCCTCTATATTCCATTCCATTCCATTGCTCTCCATTCCTTTCCATTCCATTCCTCTCCATTCACTTCCACTCCATTTCATTCCACTCCACTCCATTCCATTCCATTCCACTCCACTCCATTCCATTCCACTCCCTTCCATTCGTTCCATTCTTCTCCATTCCATTCCATTCCATTCCACTCCACTACATTCCATTCCAATCCACTCCATTCCATATACCTGTACCCCAATCACACTCCTTAACCCATTTTAGCACCTGAACCCTTCCGCATCCTGTACCCATCAAATACCTGTAACCCAAACCAACTCCTGAACCCATTCCAGCACCTGAAACCTTCCAAAACCAGTTCTGTTTCCTATACCTATACCTCAATCAAACTCCTGAACTCATTCCGACACCTGAACACTTCCACTTTCTGCACTAATGAAATACCTGTACCCCAAACCAACTCCTGAATCCATTCCAGCACCTGAATCCTTCCAATTCCAGTTCCCTATCAAATACCTGTACTGCAACCAAACTCCTGAACCCCTTTCCTCACCTGAACCCTTTATTTACTGTACCCTTCAAATACAGATACCCCAACGTAACTGTTGAACCCCTTCCAGCACCTGAAACCATCCAAATCCTGAACCTATTCAAACACCTGCATCCTAACCCAATCCTGATCCCATTCCATCACATGAACCCTTCCATATCCTGTACCCTTTCAAATACCAGTATCCCAAACAAACTTCTGAACCACTTCCAGCACCTGAAACCTTCCAGGTGATGGAATGCGTTCAGGAGTTGGCATGTGGTACCAGTATTTGATGAGTACATGAAGAGAAAGGGTTCAGGTGCTGGAATGGGTTCAGAAGTTTTACTGGAGTAGAGGTATTTCCTAAACCCTTTCAAATACCCATACCACAAACCAACTCCTGAACCCCTTCCAGCAACTGAAACCTTCCAAATTCTGAATCCATTGAAACACCCGCATGCCAACCCAACTCATGAACGCATTACAACACCGGAAGCCTTCCAAATCCTGTACCCTTTGAAATACCCGTATTCAAAACCAACTCCTGAACCCCTTCATGCTCCTGAAACCTTCCAGTTCCAGATCCCTTTCCAATACCTGTAACCCAATCAAACTCCTGAACCAATTCCAGTAACTGAACCCATCCACTTCATGTACCCAATGAAATACCCGTAACCCACACCAACACCTGAATCCATTCCAGCACCTGAATCCTTCCATTCCAGTTCACTTTCCAATACCTGTACCCCAAGCAAACTCCTGAACCCCTTCCAGCACCTGAACCCTTCCATTCTCTGTTCCCTTTCAAATACCCATACAACAAACAACTTCTGAACCCCTTCCAGCAACTGAAACCTTCCAAATCTGAACCCATGGATACACCCGCATGCCAACCCAACTCCTGAACCCATTCCAGCACCTGAACCCTTCCAATTCCTGTACCCTTTCAAATACCCATACCCCAAACCATCTCCTGAACCCCTTCCAGCACCAGAAATCTTCCAATTCCTGTTCCATTTACACTACCTGTACCACAAACACGCTCCTGAACCCCTTCCAGCACCTGAAACTTTCCAATTCCTGTTCCCTTTCCAATACCTGTACCACAATCACTCTCCTTTATGGGGGGCCAGCCCCTGTAGAGAGATTTAGAGAGTCCCTGAAAGGTGGGGCAGCATCGGCGATTATTCTGGAGAAATAAAGAGAAAGAAAGAGAAAGGGGGAGAAATAAAGAGATTGGACTCTGTCTAGTGCAGATGCCGATTTAATGGGGCAAACCGTAAGCCTTTTATCCTAAAGTTTCACAGGCAAGATCACAAGATTTTCACGTGAATACAAAACCAGGTGGTTGAGGGGCTATAAAAGTTTCTAATTCCTAATCCTAATATATAAAACTGATCGTCAGTAATAAATCTTCTAAAATAAGACCCAAATACAAACTGTAAATGTACTAAGGCCAAAATCGCAATTAACAGAAAGTGGGAACAATGAAATTTCTGATGTTAGCTGTATTCTTATAAAACATTAAAGTACCATGTTTGATCATGCTTGAACTAACATAATTCCCTCACGTAGCATGACCTATTCTACAGTACTTTCTATGAATAAAATAAATTCATTTTCTATTATAAGTATAAAAAAACCTACATTAATTGTAGCTAAAGAACCAGTTTAAAAGAATGCAGCCCAGCCCAAAGTGGATGCTGGGCCCTTAGGAATGTGGCCCAGTCCAAAGTTCATGCTGGGCCATTTCTGGTAACTCCAGATAATCATCTATACCATCTAAAGCTGGAAACAGCTCTCTAAATGTGTATACTAATTCTACAAATATACTTTTAAAGGGAAGAGGAATTGGAAGGTTTCAGGTGCTGGAAGGGGTTCAGGAGTGTGTTTGTGGTACAGGTAGTGTAAATGGAACGGGGATTGGAAGATTTCTGGTGCTGGAAGGGGTTCAGGAGATGGTTTGGGGTATGGGTATTTGAAAGGGTACAGGAATTGGAAGGGTTCAGGTGCTGGAATGGGTTCAGGAGTTGGGTTGGCATGCGGGTGTATCCATGGGTTCAGATTTGGAAGGTTTCAGTTGCTGGAAGGGGTTCAGAAGTTGGTTTGTTGTATGGGTATTTGAAAGGGTACAGGAAATGGAAGGGTTCAGGTGCTGGAAGGGGTTCAGGAGTTTGCTTGGGGTACAGGTATTGGAAAGTGAACTGGAATGGAAGGATTCAGGTGCTGGAATGGATTCAGGTGTTGGTTTGGGTTACGGGTATTTCATTGAATACATGAAGTGGATGGGTTCAGTTACTGGAATTGGTTCAGGAGTTTGATTGGATTACAGGTATTGGAAAGGGATCTGGAATTGAAAGGTTTCAGGAGCACGAAGGGGTTCAGGAGTTGGTTTTGGATACGGGTATTTCAAAGGGTACAGGATTTGGAAGGCTTCCGGTGTTGTAATGTGTTCAGGAGTTGGGTTGGCATGCGGGTGTTTCAATGGGTTCAGGATTTGGAAGGTTTCAGTTGCTGGAAGGGAGTTGGTTTGTGGTATGGGTATTTGATAGGGTTTAGGAAATGGAAGGGTTCAGTGCTGGAAGGGGTTCAGGAGTTTGGTGTACAGGTATTGCAAAGTGAACTGGAGTGTAAGGATTAGTGTGCTGAAATGGATTCATGTGTTGGTTTGGGTTGCGGGTATTTCATAGGGTACAGGAAATGGAAGGGTTCAGGTGCTGGAATGGGGTCAAGAGTTTGATTGTGATATAGATATTGGAAACGGAACTGGAATTGGAAGGTCAGGAGCTGGAAGGGGTTCAGGAGTTTGTTTGGTGTATGGGTATTTGAAAGGGTACAGGAAATGGAAGGGTTCAGGAGCTGGAAGAGGTTCAAGAGTTTGGCTGGCGTACAGGTATTGAAAAGGGAACTGGAATTGGAAGGTGTCAGGTAATGGAGTGTGTTCAGGAGTTTGGTTGGGGTACAGGTATTTGAAATCAATCGGGATTTGGAAGGTTTCAGCTGCTGGAAGGGGTTCCGGAGTTTTTTTGTGGTACAGGTATTGGAAAGGGAACTGGAATTAGAAGACTTCAGGTGCTGGAATGGGTTCAGGAGTTTGGTTGGGGTTCAGGTATTTGAAATTGAACGGGAATTGGAAGGTTTCAGGTGCTGGAATGGGTTCAGGAGTCGGTTTGGGATACGGGTATTTGAAAGGGTACTGGATTTGGAAGGGTTCAGGTGCTGGAAGGGATTCAAGAGTTTGATTGAGGTACAGGTATTGGAAAAAAGCAAATAGGAAGGTTTCAGGTGCTGGAATGGGTTCAGGAATAGGCTTGTGGTACCAGTATTTGATGAGTACAGGAAGAGAAAGTGTTCAGATGCTGGAATGGGTTCAGGAGTTTGGTTGGGATGCGGGTGTTTGAATGGGTTCAGGATTTGGAAGGATTCAGGTGCTGGAAGGGGTTCAGGAGTTGGTTTGGGGCATGGGTATTCGAAACGGTACAGGAAATGGAAGGGTTGAGGTGCTGGAAGGGGTTCAGATGTTTGGTTGAAGTACAGGTATTGGAAAGGGAACTGGAATTGGAAGGATTCAGGTGCTGGAAAGGGTTCAGGAATTGGTTTGGGGTATGGGTATTTGGAAGGGGACAGGATTTGGAAGCTTTCACTTGCTGGAAGGGGTTCAGGAGTTGGTTGGGGGTATGGGTATTTGATTAGGTATGGGAGTGAAGGTTTCAGGTGCTGGAATGGGTTCAGGAGTTGTGTTGGAATGCGGGTGTTTGAATGGGATCAGGATTTGTAAGGTTTCAGGTGCTGGAAGGAGTTCAGGAGTTGGTTTGTGTCATGGGTATTTCATTGGGTACAGGAAGTGGAAGGATTCTGGTGCTGGAATGGGTTCAGGAGTTTGATTGTTGTACAGGTTTCTGAAGGTAAATGGAATTGGAAGGTTTCAGATGCTGGAATGGGTACAGAAGTGTGTTTGGGGTACAGGTATTGGAAATGGAACGGGAATTAGAATGTTTCACATGCTGGAAGGGATTCAGGAATTGTTTTGAGGTACGGGTATTTGAAAGGGTACAGGATTTGGAAGGGTACAGGTGCTGGAATGCGTTCAGGAGTTTGCTTAGGATGTGCTTGTTTGAATCGGTTCAGGATTTAGAAGGTTTCAGGTGCTAGAAGGTGTTCAGGATTTGGTTTGGGGTATGAGTATTTTAAGGGGTACAGGAAATGGAAGCGTTCAGTTCCTGGAATGTGTTTAAGGGTTTTATTGGAGTATAGGCATTGGAAAGGGAACTGGAATTAGATGGGTTCAGTTTCTGGAATTGGTTCAGGAGTTGGGTTTGGATTCGGATGTTTGAATGGGCTCAGGATTTGGAAGGGTTCAGGTGCTGGAATGGGTTCAGGAGTTGCGTTGGAATGCGGGTGTTTGAATGGGTTCAGGATTTGGAAGCTTTCAGGTGCTGATAGGTGTTCGGGATTTGGTTTGGGGTATGGGTATTTGAATGAGTACAGGAAATGTAAAGGTTCAGGTGCTGGAAGCGGCTCAGGAATTTGGTGGGGATACAGGTAAAGAAAAGGGAACTGGAATTGGAAGGTTTCATGTGATGGAATGGGTTCGGGAGTAGGTTTGGGGTACAGGTAGTTGATTGGGTACAGGATATGGAAGGGTTCAAGTGCTGGAAGGGGTTCAGGAGTTTGATTGAGGTACAGGTATTAGAAAAAACTGGAATTGGAAGGTTTCAGGTGCTGGAATGGTTTCAGGAGTTGGCTTGGTGTATCGGTATTTGATGAGTACAGGAAGTAAAAGGGTTCAGGTGCTAGAATGTGTTCAGCAATTTGATTGGGGTACAGGTATTGGAGAAATAAGTGGAATTGGCAGCTTTCAGGTGCTGGAATGGGTTACAGAGTTGGTTTGGTAACAGGTATTTGATGGGTACAGGAAGTGGAATGGTTTAGGTGCTGGAATGGGTTCAGAAGTTGGCTTGGGGTATGGGTATTTGAAAGGGGACAGGATTTGGAAGTTTTCAGGTGTGTAAGGGGTACAGGAGTTGATTTGGGGTGCGGGTATTTGAAAGGATACAGGATTTGGAAGGGTTCAGATGCTGGAATGCGTTCAGGAGTTGGGTTGGGATGCGGTTGTTTGAATCGACTCAGAATTTGGAAGTTTTCTGGTGCTGGACATGGTTTTGGATTTGGTTCGGGGTATGGGTGTTTGAAATGTTACAGGAAATGGAAGGGTTCAGGTGCTGGAAAGGGTTCCAGAGTTTGGTTCGGGTACAGGTATTTGAAATTGAATTGGAATGGAAGGTTTTAGGTGCTGGAATGGGTTCAGGAGTTGGTTTGGCATACGTGTATTTCAAAGGGTACAAGATTTGGAAGGGTTCAGGTGCTGGAATGGGTTCAGGAGTTGGGGGTGGGATGCGGATGTTTGAATGGGTTCAAGATTTGGAAGATTTCAGATGCTGGAACGTGTTCAGAAGTTAGTTGGGTTATGGGTATTTGAAAGGGTACAGGAAATGGAAGGGTTCAGTTCCAGAAAAGAGGTTCAGGAGTTTGGTTTGGGTACAGGTATTGGAAAGGGAACTGGAATTGGAAGGTTTCAGGTGCTGTAATGGGTTCAGGAGCTTTATAGGGGTACAGATATTGAAAGGGAACTGGAATTAGAAAGTGTCAGGAGCTGGACTGCATTTAGGAATTGGTTTGGGTTACAGGTATTGGTAATGGAACGGGAATTGAAAGGTTTCAGGTTATGGAAGTGGTTCAGGAGTTGGTTTGGAGTACGGGTATTGGAAAGGGTACAGGATTTGGAAGAGTTCAGGTGCTGGAATGATTTCAGGAGTTGGGTTGGGATGCGGGTGTTTGAATTGGTTCAGGATTTGGAAGGTTTCAGGTGCTGGAAGGGGTTCAGGATTTGTTTGGGGGTATGGGTATTTCAAGGGGCACCGGATATGGAAGGATTCAGATGCTGGAATGTGTTCAGGAGTTTGGTTGGGGTACAGGTATTGGAAATGGAATGGGTATTGGAAGGTTTCAGGTTCTGGAAGGGTTTCAGAAGTTGGTTTTGGATCCAGTATTTGAAAGGGTATAGGATTTGGAAGGGTCCAGGAGCTGGAATGGGTAGAGGAGTTGGGTTGGGATACGGTATTTGAAATTGGACAGGTATTTGAAGTTTTCAATTGCTGGAAGTGGTTCAGAAGTTTGTTTATGATATAGGTATTTCAAAGGGTTCATGTGCTGAAATGAGTTCAGGACTGGGTTGGGATGCGGATGTTTGAATGGGTTCAGGATTTGGATGGTTTCAGGTGCTGGATGGGGTTCAGCAGTTATGCTGGGGTATGGGTATTTGAAAGGGTACAGGAAATGGAAGGGTTCAGTTGCAGGAAAGTGGTTCAGTAGTTTGGTTGTGCTACAGGTATTGAAAAGGGAACTGGAATTGGAAGGATTCAGGTGCTGGAATGGGTTCAGGAGTTGATTTGGGGTACGGGTATTTGCTGGGGACAGGAAGTGGAAGGGTTCAGGTGCCGGAATGGGTTCAGGAGTTTGATTGAGGTATAGGTATAGGAAATAGGACTGGAATCTGTAGGTTTCAGGTGCTTGAATGGGTTCAGAAGTTGGTTTGTGTTACAGGTATTTGATGGGTACAGGATGTGGAAGGGTTCAGGTGCTGGAATGGGTTCAGGAGTTTGATTGGGGTACAGGTATAGGAAACGGAACTGGAATTGGAAGCTTTCAAGTGCTGGAATGGGTTCAGGAATTTGATTGAGGTACAGGTATTGGAAAGGGAACTGGAATTGGAAGGGTTCAGGTGCTGGAATGGGTTCAGGAGTTGGGTTTCGATGCGGGTGTTTGAATGGTTTCAGGATTTGAAAGGTTTCAGGTGCTGGAAGGGGTTCGAGAGTTTGATTGCTGTACAGGTATTGGAAGGGAACTGGAATTGCAAGGTTTCAGGTGATGGAATGGGTTCAGGAGTTTGACTGGGTACAGGTATTGGAAAGGGAACTCGGATTGGAAGGTTTCAGGTGCTGGAATGGGTTCAGGAGTTTGGCTGGGGTACTGGTATTGGAAATTGAATGGGAATTGGAAGGTTTCAGGTGCTGAAAGGGTTCAGGAGTTAGTTTGGGGTACGGGTATTTGAAAGGGTACAGGATTTGGAAGGGTTCAGGCGCTGGAATGGGTTCAGGAGTTGGGTTGGAGTGCGGATGTTTGAATGGGTTCAGGATTTTGAAGGTTTCAGGTGCAGGAAGGGGTTCAGGAGTTGGTTTGTGGTATGGGTATTCGCAAGGGTACAGGAAATGGAAGGGTTCGGTGCTGGAAGGGGTTCAGGAGTTTGGCTAGGGTACAGGTATTGGAAAGGGAACTGGAATTCGAAGGTTTCAGGTGTGGGGTTTGTTCAGGAGTTGGCTTGGGGTTTGGGTATTTGAAAGAGTACAGGAAATGGAAGGGTTCAGGTGCTGGAAGGGGGTCAAGAATTGGCTTGTGGGATGGGTATTTGAAGGGGTACAGGATTTGGAAGGGATCAGGTGCTGGAAGGCGTTCTTGTGTTGGTTTGGCGTACGGGTAATTGAAATGGGACAGGATTTGGAAGGTTTCCGGTGTTGGAAGGGCTTCAGGGTTTGATTTGTGGTACAGGTTTTGGAAAGTGAATGGGAATTCGAAGGTTTCAGGTACTGGAAGTGATTCAGGAGTTGGTTTCAGGTACAGGTATTTGAAAGGGAAACGACTTGGAAGGTTTCAGGTGCTGGAAGGGATTCAGGATTTGGTTTGGGGTATGGGTACTTGATTAGGTACAGGAAGTGGAATGGTACAGGTGCTGGAAGGGGTTCAGGAGAGTTGATTGATGTACAGGTATAGGAAAGGGAGATGTAATTGGAAGGTTTCAGGTGCTGAGACGTGTTTATGAAATGGTTTGTGGTACAGGTATTGGAAAGGGGACGGGAATTGGAAGGTTTCAGGTGCTGGAAGGGGTACAGGAAATGGTTTGGGGATGGGTAGTAGAATGGGTACAGGATTTGGAAGTTTCAGGGGCTGGAATGGGTTCAGGAAATGGTGTGGGGTACGGGTACTTGATTGGGTAAACGAAATGGAAGGTTTCAGGTAGTGAAAGAGGTTCAGGAGTTTGGTTTGTGGTACAGTTATTGGATAGTGAATGGTAATTGGAGGTTTCAGGTGCTGGAACGGGTTCAGGAGTTGGTTCCAGGTACTGATATTTGAAAGGTTCAGGAGTTCGGTTTGTGGTACAGTTATTGGAAAGTGAATGGTAATTGAAGGTTTCAGGTGCTGGAAGGGGTTCAGGATTTGGTTTGGGGTATGGGTATTTGATTGGGTACAGGAAGTGGAATTGTTCAAGTGCTGGAAGGGGTTCAGGCGTCAGATTGGGGTACAGATATAGGAAAGGGAGGTGGAATTGGAAGGTTTCAGGTGCTGGAACGTGTTTAGGAAATGGTTTGTGGTACAGGTATTGGAAAGGGGACAGGAATTGGAAGGTTACAGGTGCTGGAAGGGGTTCAGGAGTTGGTTTGGGTATGGGTAATAGAATGGGTACAGGATTTGGAAGTTTCAGGTGCTGGGATGGGTTGAAGTGTTGGTTTGTGGTACGGGTACTAGATTGGGTAAAGGAAATGGAAGGTTTCAGGTAGTGGAAGGGGTTCAGGAGTTAAGTTGGGGAATAGTATTGGAAAGGGAACTGGAATTGGAAGGTTTCAGGTGCTGGAAGGGTTTCAGGAGTTTGGTTTGGGGTACGAGTTTTTGAAAGGGTACGGGAGTTGAAAGGGTTCAGGTGCTGGAAGGGGTTCAGGATTTGGATTGGGCTACAGGTAATTGAATGGATACAGGATTTGGAAGTTTTCTGGTGCTGGAAGGGGTTCAGAAGTTGGTTTGTGGTACGGGTATTTGAAAAGGTACAGGAAGTCGAAGGTTTTCCGTTCTGGAAATGGTTCAGGAATAGGTTTGGTGTACCGGTACTTGAAGGGGTACAGAATTTGGAAGGGTTCAGGTACTGGAAAGGGTCCAGGAATTGCTTTGGGATACGGGTATCTGAATGGTTACAGCATTTGGAATCTTTCAGGTGCTAGAAGAGGTTTAGGAGTTGGTTTGTGCTACCGAAATTAGAAAACGAATGAGAATAGGAAGGTTTCAGGTGCTGGAAGGGGTTCAGGAGTTGGTTTGGGGTACGGCTATTTGATTGGGTACAGAAGTGGAAGGGTTAAGGTGCTAGAATGGTTTCAGGAGTTTGATTGGGGTACAGGTTTTGGGGAATGGGTATTTGAAATGCTACAGGATTTTGGAAGGTTTTAGGTGCCAAATGGGTTCAAGAGTAGGTTTGGGGTATGGGTATTTGAAAGGGTACAGGAAATGGAAGGGTTCAGGAGTTGGAAGAGGTTTAGGACTTTGACTGGGGTACAGGTATTTGAAAGGGAACTGGAATTGGAAGGTTTCAGGTATTGGAATGGGTTCAGGAGTTGGTTTCGGGTATAGGTATTTGAAATAGGACGGGATTTGGAAGGTTTCAGGTGCTGGAAAGGGTTCAGGCATTGGTTTGGGGTACGGTTATTTGATTGGGTACAGGAAGTGGAAGGGTTCAGGTGCTTTAATAGGTTCAGGAGTTTGGTTGAGGTACATGTATTGGAAAGGGAACTGGAATTAGATGGTTTCAGGTGCTAGAATGGATTCAGGAGTTTTGTTGGGGTACAGGTACTGGAAAGGGAACGGGAATTGGAAGGTTTCAGGTGCTGGAAGGGGTTCAGGAGTTGGTTTGGGGTATGGGTATATGAAAGAGTACAGGATTTGGAAGGGTTCAGGTGTTGGAATGGGTTCAGGAGTTGGGTTGGGATGCGGGTGTTTGAATGTGTTCAGGATTTGGAAGGCTTCAGGTGCTGGAAGAGGCTCAAGAGTTGGTTTGGCGTATGGGTATTTGAAAAGCTACAGGTAATGGAAGGTTTCAGGTGCTGGAAGGGGTTCTGGCATTCGTTTGGGGTATGGGAATTTGAAATGGGACAGGATTTGGAAGGCTTCAGGTGTTGGAAGGGGTTCAGGGGTTGGTTTGTGGTACAGGTATTGGTAAGGGTCGGGAATTGGAAGGTTTCAGGTGCTGGAAGGAGTTCAGGAGTTGGTTTCAGGTACGGGTATTTGAAAGGGGACAGGATTTGGAAGGTTTCAGGTGCTTGAAGGGGTTCAGAATTTGGTTTGGTGTATGGGTTTTTGATTGGGTACAGGAAGTGGAATGGTTCAGGTGCTGGAAGGGGCTCATTAGTTTGATTGGGGTACAGGTATATGAAATGGAGGTGGAATTGGAAGGTTTCGGATGCTGGAACATGTTTAGGAAATGGTTTGTGGTACAGGTATTGGAAAGGTTAAGGGAATTGGAAGCTTTCGGGTACTGGAAGGGGTTCAGAGGTTCGTTTGGGTATGGGTAATAGAATGGGTACAGAAATTGGAAGTTTCAGGTGCTGGAATGGGTTCAGGAGTTGGTTTGGGGTACTGGTACTAGATTGGGTAAAGGAAATGGAAGATTTCAGGTAGTGCAAGGGGTTCAGGAGTTTGGTTGGGATACAGGTACTGGGAAGGGAATTGAAATTGGAAGGTTTCAGGTGCTGTAGGTGGTTCAGGAGTTGGTTTGGGGTACGGATTTTTCAAGGGTACAGGACTTGAAAGGGCTCAGGTGTTGGAAGGGGTTCTGGATTTGAATTGGGGAACAGGTAATTGAATCAGTACCGAATTGGGACTATTTCAGGTGCTGGAAGGGGTTCAGAAGTTGTTTTGTGGTACGAGTATTCGAATGGGTACAGGAAGTGGAAGGTTTTCCGTGCTGGAAGTAGTTCAGGAGTGGGTTTGGGGTACGGGTACTTGAAGGGGTACAGGATTTGGAAGGGTTCAGGTACTGGAAGGGTTTCAGGAGTTGGTTTGGGGTACGGGTGTTTGAATGGGTACAGGGTGTGGAAGGGTTCAGGTGCTGGAAGGGGTTCAGGAGTTTGGTTGGGGTACAGGTATTGGAAAGGGAACTGGGATTGGACAGTGTCAGGTGCTGGAATGAGTTTAGGAGTTGGTTTGCTGTATGGGTATTTGAAAGGGGACAGGATTTGCAAGGTTTCACCGGTGCTGTAAAGGGTTCAGGAGTTGGATTGGGGTTCTGGTATTTGAATGGCTACAGGATTTGGGAGGTTTCGGGTGCTGGAAGGGGTTCAGGATTTGTTTTGGGGTGCAGGTATTGGTAAGGGAACTGGAATTGGAAGGTTTTAGGTGCGGGGAGGGGATCAAGAGTTGGTTTGGGGAATGGGTATTTGAAATGGTACAGGATTTGGAAGGTTTCAAGTGCCGAAGGAGTTCAGGAGTTGGTTTGGTGTATGGAGTTTGGTTGGGGTACAGGTATTGGAAAGGGAACTGGAATGGAATGTTTCAGTGCTGGAATGGGTTCAGGAATTGGTTTGGGGTACGGGTATCTGATTGGGTACAGGAAGTGGAAAGGTTCAGGTGCTGGAATGGTTCAGAAGTTTGATTGGGGTACAAGTATTGGAAAGGGAACTGGAATTGGAAAGTTTCAGGTCCTAGAAGGGGTTCAGGCGTTGGTTTGGGGTATGGGTTTTACAAAGGGTACAGGGGTTGAAAGTGTTCAGGTGCTGGAAGGGGTTCAAGAGTTGGTTTGGGGTACGGGTATTTGCAAGGGTGTAGGATTTGGAGGGTTCGGGGGATGGAAGTGGTTCAGAAGTTGGATTGGGGTAGAGGTACTAGAATGGGTACAGATTTTGGAAGGGTTCCGGTGCTGGAAGTGGCTCAGGATTTAGTATGGGGTACAGGTAATTCAATGGGTACAGGATTTCAAAGCTTTCAGGTGCTGGAAGGGGTTCCGGAGTTGGTATGGGGTACCAGTAATTAAATAGGTACAGGATTTCGAAGCTTTCAGGTGCTGGAAGGGTTCCAGAGTTAGTTTGTGGTACGGGTATTTGAATGAGTACATGAAGTGGAAGGTTTTCCGTGCTGGAAATGATTCAGGAGTAGGTTTGGGGTACGGGTATTTGAAGGGGTACAGGATTTGGAAAGGTTCAGGTACTGGAAGGGGTTCAGGAGATATTTTGGGGTACGGGTATCTGAATGGTTACAGGATTTGGAAGCTTTTAGGTGCTGGATGCGATTTAGGAGTTTGTTTCTTGTGCAGGGATTGGAACGGGAATAGGAAGGCTTCAGGTGCTGGAAGGTGTTCAGGGGTGGGTTTGTGGTACGGGTATTTGAAAGGGGACAGGATTTGGAAGGTTTCAGGTGCTGGAATGGGTTCCGGAGTTTGATTGGGGTACAGGTATTGGAAATTGAACGGGAATTGCAAGGTTTCTAGTGCTGGAGGGGGTTCCGGAGATGGTCTGGGATATGGGTATTTGAAAGGGTACAGGATTTGGAAAGGTTCAGGTGCTGGAATGGGTTCAGGAGTTGGGTTGGGATGCGGGTGTTTGATGGGTTCAGGATTTGGAAGGTTTCACGTCTGGAAGGGGTTCAGGGTTTGGATTGGGGTTCTGGTATTTGAATGGCTACCGGATTTGGAAGGTTTCAGGTGCTGGAAGGGGTTCAGGATTTGTTTGGGGTACAGGTATTGGAAAGGGAACTGGATTTGGAAGTTTTCAGGTGCTGGGAGGGGTTCAGGAGTTGGTTTGGGGAAGGGGTATTTGAAAAGGTACAGGATTTGGAAGGTTTCTGGTGCTGGGGGGGGTTCAGGATTGGGTTTGGGGTATGGGTATTTGAAAGGGTACAGGAAATGGAAAGGTTCAGGTCCTGGAAGAGGTTCAGGAGTTTGGTTGGGTTAAGGTATTGGAAAAGGAACTGGAATTGGAAGGTTTCAGGTGCTGGAAGGGTTCTGGCATTGATTTGGGGTATGAGTATTTGAAATGGGACAGGATTTGGAAGGTTTCAAGTGCTGGAAGGAGTTTAGTTGTTGGTTTGTGGCACAGGTATTAGAAAGGGAACTGGAATTGGAAGGTTTCAGGTGCTGGAAGGGGTTTAGAACTTGGTTTGGTGTACGTGTATTTGAAAGTGTACAGGATTTGTCAGGATTCAGGTGCTGGAATGGTCAGGAGTTGGTTTGGGATACGGGTGTTTGAAAGGGTACAGAAAATCGAAGGGTTCAGGAGCTGGAAGGGGTTCAGGAGTTTGATTGGGGTACAGGTATTGGAATGGGAACTGTAATTGGAAGTTTTCAGGTGCTGGGATTCAGGAGTTGATTTGGGCTAAGGTTATTTGAAAGGGTGCAGGAGTTGGAATTATTCAGGTGCTGGAAGGAGTTCAGGAGTTGGCTTGGGGTATGGACATTTGAAAGGTTATAGGATTTGGAAGAATTCGGATCTGGAAGGGATTCAGGAGTGGGGATGGGGTACGGGTGCTTGAATGGGTACAGGATTTGGAAGGTTTCAGGTGCTGGAAGGGGTTTAGGAGTTGGTTTGGGCTACAGGTATTTGAATGCGAACTGGATTTGGAAGGTTTCAGCTCCTGGAAGGGGATCAGAATTTGGTTTGGGCTACACGTATTGGAGACGGAACTGGAATTGGAAGGTTTCAGGTGCTTGAAGAAGTTCAAGAAATGGTTTGGGGTACGGATATTTGAAAGAGTACCGGGTTTAGAAGGATCGGGTGCTGTAAGTGGTTCAGGAGTTACTTTGTGGTATGGGTATTTGACAGGGTACAGGAAATGGAACGGCTCAGGATCTGGACAGGGTTCAGGAGTTTGGTTGGGCTACAGGTACTGGAAAGAGAACAGGAATTTGAAGGTTGGAGGTTTTGGAAGGGGATCAGTAGTTGGTTGGGCATAAGGATATTTGAAAAAGTACTGGATTTGGAAGGGTTCAGGTACTGGAAGGGGTTCAGGAGATGTTTTGGGGTACGAGTATCTGAAAGGTTACAGGATTTGGAAGGTTTCAGGTGCTGGAAACGTTTTAGGAGTTGGTTTGTGGTACAGGGATTGGAATGGGAATGGGAAGGTTTCAGGTGCTGGAATGTGTTCATGAGTTGGTTTGTGGTATGGGTATTTGAAAGGGGACAGGATTTGGAAGGTTTCAGCTGTTGGAAAGGTTTAAGGAGTTGGTTTGTGGAAAGGGTATTTGATTGGGTACAGGAAGTGGAAGGTTTCAGGTGCTGGAATGAGTTCAGGAGTTTGATTGGGGTACAGGTATTGGAAATTGAACGGGAATTGCAAGGTTTCAGGTACTGGAAGGGGTTCCGGAGTTGGTTTGGGGTACGGGTATTTGAAAGGGTACAGGATTTGTCAGGTTTCAGGTGCTGGAAGGGGTCAGGAGTTGGTTTAGGATACCGGTGTTTGAAAGGGTACAGAAAACCGAAGGGTTCAGGAGCTGGAAGGAGTTCAGGAGTTTGGTTGGGATACAGGTATTAGAACGGGAACTGGAATTGGAAGGTTTCAGGTGCTGGAAGGGATTCAGGAGTTGATTTGGGCTAAGATTATTAGAAAGGGTACAGGATCTGGAATGATTCAGGTGCTGGGAAGGATTCAGGAGTTGGTTTGGGGTATGGACATCTGAAAGGTTACAGGATTTGGAGGGATTCAGGTGCTGGAAGGGGTTCAGGAGTTGGGTTGTGGTACGGGTGCTTGAATGGGTACAGAATTTGGAAGGGCTCAGGTGCTGGAAGGGCTTCAGGATTTTTGGGGTATTTGTAAGGGGACATGATTTGGAGGTTTCAGGTGCTGGAAGTGGTTTTAGTTGGTTTGGGGTACGGGTATTTTATTGGGTACAGGAAGTGGAAGGGTTTAGGTGCTGGAAGGGTTTCAGGAGTTTGATTGGGGTACAGGTATTGGAAAGGGGACTGAATTGGAAGGTTTCAGGTCCTGGAATGGTTTCAGGAGTTGATTTTGGGTACGGGTATTTGAAAGGGTACAGGATTATAAGGGTTCAGGTGCTGGAAGCGGTTCAGGAGTTGAATTGGTATACAGGTGTTTGAATGGGTTCAGGAACTGGAACGTTTCAGGTTTTGGAATGGGTTCAGGATTTGGTTTGGGGTACAAGTATTTGAAAGAAGAAATGGAATGGTTCAGGTGCAGGGAGGTCTTTAGGAGTTTAGTCACCTTACAGGTATTGGCAAAGGAACTGGAATTGGAAAGTTTCAGGTGCTGAAAGTGGTTCAGGAGTTGATTTGAGGCACAGGTATTGGAAATGTAACTGGAATTGGAAGGGTTCATGTGCTGGAAGGGTTTAAGGAGTTGGTTTTGGCAACGGGTAATTGAAAGGGTACAGAATTTGGAAGCTTGCAGGTGCTGGAAGGGGTTCAGGAGTTGGTTTGGGGTACAGGTAAATTGAATGGCTACAGGTTTTGGAAGGTTTCAGGTGTTGGAAGGGGTTTAGGAGTTGGTTTGTGGTACAGGGATTGGAAAGGAAATGGGAATTGGAAGGTTTCAGGTGCTGGAAATGGTTGAGGAGTGCGTTGGGGATACGGTTATTTTAAAGGGGACAAGATTTGGAAGTGTCAGGTGATAGAAAGGGTACAGGTGTTGGTTTGGGAAACGGGTATTTGATTGGGTACAGGAAGTGGAAGGGTTGAGGTGCTGGAAGGGTTCAGGAGTTTGGTTGGGTACAGGTATTGGAAAGGGAACTGGAATTGGAAGATTTCAGGTGCTGGAATGGGTTCAGGAGTTGGTTTCGGGTATGGGTATTTGAAAGGGTACAGGAAATGGAAGCGTTCAGGTGCTGGACGGGGGTCAGGAATTGGTTTGTGGTTCGGGTATTTGAAGGGGTACAGGATTTGGAATGGTTCAGGTGTTGGAAGGGGTTCTGGTATTAGTTTGGTGTATGGGTATTTGAAAAGGGACAGGGTTTGGAATGTTTCAGGTGTTAAAAGGAGTTTAGGGGTTGGTTTGTGGTAAAGGTATTGGAAAGGGAACTGGAATTGAGAAGGTTTCAGGTGGTGGAAGGGGTTCGGGAGTTGGTTTGGGGTACAGATATAGGAAAGGGAAGTGGAATTGGAAGGTTTCGGGTGCTGGAAGGGGTTTAGGAGATGGTTTGTGGTACAGGTATTGGAAAGGGAACTGGAATTGGAAGGTTTCAGGTGCTGGAACGGTTTCAGGAGTTGGTTTGGATATGGGTAATAGAATGGGTACAGGATTTGGAAGATTTCAGGTGCTGGAAGGGGTTCAGGAGTTGGTATGGGGTACAGGTACTTGATTGGGTAAAGATAATGGAAGTTTTCAGGTAGTGGAAGGGATTCAGGCGTTTGTTTGGGGTACAGGTATGGGAAAGGGAACTGGAATTGGAAGGTTTAAGGTACTAGAAGGGGTTCAGGAGTTGGTTTGTGGTACAGGTTTTTGAAAGGGTACAGGAGTTGAAAGGGTTCAGGTGCTGGAAGGGGTTCAAGAGTTGTTTTTGTGTATGGGTATTTACAAGGGTACAGGATTTGGAAGGGTTCAGGGAATGGAAGTAGTTCAGGAGTAGGGTAGGTGTATGGGTCATGGAATGGGTACAGGATTTGGAAGGGTTCAGGTGCTGGAAGGGGCTCAGAAGTTGGTTTGTGGTACCGGTATTTGAATGGGTACAGGAAGTGGAAAGTTTTCCGAGCTGGAAACGGTTCAGGAGTAGGTGTGGCATACGGGCATTTGAAGGGGTACAAGATTTGTAAGGGTTCAGGTACTGGGATGGGTTCAGGAGTTGTTCTGGGGTACTGGTATCTGAATAGTTATAGGATTTGGAAGACTTCAGGTGCTGGAAGGGTTGTAGGAGTTGGTTTGTGATACAGGGATTGGAAAGGGAACGGGCATAGGAAGGTTTCAGGTGCTGGAAGGTGTTCAGGAATTTCTTTGTGGTACAGGTATTTGAAAGGGTACAGGATTTGGAAGGCTTCCGGTGCTGGAAGGGGTTCATGAGTTGGTTTGGGATACAGGTATTTGATTGGGTACATGAAGTGGAAGGGTTCAGGTGCTGGAATGTGTCGGGAGCCAGCCTTGGAGGCCCACCTGATTGACTGGGTCCTGGTGGGCCGAAGAGCCCGGACCGCAGGGCGAGCCCGGGAAGCTGAGGCCCTTCTGTCTTCCACCTTTGCTGTTTGATACCGCTGAAGAATTCTGTGCAGTCATGGAAGAAGAAAATGGCATGTTTATGTGAAGTACTCAAAGCTAACCTGAGAATGTCATGGTTTATTTTTCCATTTCCCACTATGCTGTTTGGCCTTTTCTAGCATATGCAAGGGTTAAACTCTGAAGAACATCAAGAATGCTTTCTTTCACTTGGTTATAAGTTACTAGATATTGCTTGAGTAAAAAATGATATAAGTATATTCACTCATTTGATTTAGGATTATGCAGTTTAGTGTTTAGACATAAGGCTTTTTAGAAGCACAAGTTTATAGTAAGTTCATTATGAATTCATTATAAGTTCTAACACTTATCTAGGAGTTATGTAGGTGACTTATAACACTGTTTTCACTGACTTAGGATAAAGATTATGTTAAGGTTTTTACTTAATTCAATAGTTAAAACTCTAAGTTAACATTTATAGAGTGGGTTTTCACTGAACTCATAATATAATAATCAGACACTTTTATGACAGATCAGCTAAAACAGAAAGCAACCTTGAGGGGCCTGGGAAACATTACTAAAAGCGTCTTTTGAGTTCTCTTTAGAAACAAGCATTGCAAGATAAGAGAAAAGTAACAAGGACATCTGGACAAGGGAGGCGATCACAAGACTCTGAAGGACATAAAAGCCTAAGATGGGAAAATTCCTGACACATGAAGAAATGTAGACTTAGAAACTTTCTTGAGACATTTCAAGGACTGTAATTTGGAACATTGAACTGAAAGTATCATTGTTGGCTTTATGAATAAGACTTGTTGTCTGAATGTTTACAGGAATCTTGATTTGTTATTGCTATTGTTATTGCTTAGAAGATATGTACGTGAAGGAATTTTCTTTGTCTTGCCCCTTTACAAATGGTATAAAAGCTCTGTGTTAACTAACATTAAATTGTCATCTGTTCAGGAAGCAGGTATCCGAGTCTATTATCTTGGTCCTTCACCTATCCGTCTCTCCTTCAGGAAATCTCACGACCCTTGTGGGGCAGGACCTCTGCAGGAATGGGTTCAGAAATTGGGTTGGGATGCGGGTGTTTGAATGAGTTCAGGATTTGGAAGGTTTCGGGTGCCGGAAGGGGTTCAGAAGTTGGTTTGGGTTATGGACATTTGAAAGGGTACAGGAAATGGAAGGGTTCAGGTGCTGAAAGGGGTTCAGGAGTTTGGTTGTGGTACAGGTATTGGAAAGAGAATTGGAATTGGAAGGTTTCAGGTGCTGGAATGGGTTCAGGAGTTGGTTTGGGGTATGGGTATTTGAAAGGGTACAGGAAATGAAGGGTTCAGGTGCTGGAAAGGGGTCAGGAATTGGTTTGTGGTATGGGTATTTGAAGGGGTACAGGATTTGGTAGGGTTCAGTTGCTGGAAGGGGTTCTGGCATTGGTTTGAGGTATGGATATTTGAAATGGGACAGGGTTTGGAAAGTTTCAGGTGTTGGAAGGGGTTCAGGGGTTGGTTTGTGGTACAGGTATTGGAAAGGGAATGGGAATTGGAAGGTTTCAGGTGCTGGAAGGGGTTCAGGAGTTGGTTTCGGGTACGGGCATTTGAAACGGGACAGGATTTGGAAGGTTTCAGGTGCTGGGCGGGTTTCAGGATTTGGTTTGGGGTTTGGGTTTTTGATTGAGTACAGGAAGTTGAATGGTTCAGGTGCTGGAAGGGGTTCAGGAGTTTGATTGTGGTACAGGTATAGGAAAGGGAAGTGGAATTGGAAGGTTTCAGGTGCTGGAAGGGGTTTAGGAGCTGGTTTGTGGTACAGGTGTTGGAAAGGAAACGGAAATTGGAAGGTTTCAGGTGCTGGATGGGGTTCAGGAGTTGGGTTGGGTACGGGTAATAGAATGAGTACAGGATTTGGAAGGTTTCAGGAGCTTGATGGGGCTCAGCAGTTGGTTTGGTGTACGGGTACTTGATTGGGTAAAGGAAATGGAAGGTTTCAGATAGTGGAAGGGGTTCATGAGTTTGATTGGGGTGCAGGTATTAGAAAGGGACCGGAATTGGAAGGTTTCAGGTGCTGGAATGTGTCAGGAGTTGGTTAGTGGTATGAGTTTTTGAAAGGGTCCGGGAGTTGAAAGGTTTCAGGTGCTGGAAGGGGTTCAAGAGTTGGTTTGGGGTACGGGTATTTGCAAGGGTACAGGATTTGGAAGGTTCAGGGACTGGAAGTGGTTCAGGAGTTGGGTTAGGGTATGGGTACTAGAATGGGTACAGGATTTGGAAGGGTTCGGGTGCTGCATGGGTTTAGGAGTTGATTTCTGGTACAGGGATTGGAAAAGGAACGGGAATAGGAAGGTTTCAGGTGCTGAAAGGTGTTCAGGAGTTGTTTTGTGGTACTGGTATTTGAAAGGGGACAGGATTTGGAAGGTTTCAGGTGCTGGGAGGGGTTCAGGAGCTAGTGGGGTACGGGTATTTGATTGGGTACAGGAAGTGGAAGGGTTCAGGTGCTGGAATAGGTTCAGGAGTTCGGTTGGGGTACAAGTTTTAGAAAGGGAACTGGAATTCGAAGGTTTCAGGTGCTGGAATGGGTTCAGGAGTTGGTTTAGGGTATGGGTATTTGAAAGGGGACAGGATTTGGAAGGTTTCAGGTGCTGGAAGGTGTTCAGGAGTTGGTTTAGGGTACGGGTATTTGATTGGCTATAGGAAGTGGAAGGGTTCAGGTGCTGTAATGGGTTCATGAGTTTGATTGGGGTACAGGTTTTGGAAAGTGAACTGGAATTGGAAGGTTTCAGGTGCTGGAATGGGTTCTGGAGTTTTATTGGGGTACAGGTTTGGAAAGCGAACTGGAATTGTAAGGTTCAGGTGCTGGAATGGGTTCAGGAGTTTGATTGGGTACAGGTATTGGAAATTCAACGGGAATTGGAAAGTCAGGTGCTGTAAGTGGTACATGAGTTGGTTGGGGTACGGGTGTATGAAAGGGTACAGGATTTGGAAGGGTTCAGGTGCTGGAATGGGTTCAGGAGTTGGGTTGGGATGCGGGTGTTTGAATGGGTTCAGGATATGGAAGGTTTCAGGGGCTGTAAGGGGTTCAGGATTTGGATTGGGGTTCTGGTATTTGAATGGCTACAGGATTCTGAAGATTTCATGTGCTAGAAGGGGTTCAGGAATTTTGGGGGGGTACAGCTATTGGAAATGCGACTGGAATTGGAAGGTTTCAGGCGCTGGGAGGGGATCAGAAGTTGCTTTGGGGAACGAGTATTTGATATGGTACAGGATTTGGAAAGTTTCAGGTGCCGAAGGGGTTCAGGAGTTGGTTTCAGGTATGGGTTTTTGAAAGGGTACAGGAAATGGCAGGGCTCAGGTGTTGGATGGGGTTCAGGAGATGGTTGGGGTACAGGTATTGGAAAGGGAACTGGAATTGGAAGGTTTCAGGTGCTGGAATGGGTTCAGGAGTTGGTTTGGTGTATGGATATTTGAAAGGGTACAGGAAATGGAAGGGTTCAGTTGCTGGAATGGAGTCAGGAATTGGTTTGTGGTATGGGTATTTGAATGGGTACAGGATTTGGAAGGGCTCAGGTGCTGTAAGGGGTTTTGTCATTGGTTTGGGGTACAGGAATTTGAAATGGGACAGTATTTGGAAGGTTTCAAGTTTTGGAAGCTGTTTAGGGGTTGGTTTGTGGTACATTTATTGGAAAGGGAACGGGAATTGGAAGGTTTCAGGTGCTGGAAGTCCTTCAGGAGTTTGTTTCGGGTACGGGTATTTGAAAGGGGACAGGACTTGGAAGGTTTCAGGTGCTGGAACAGGTTCAGGATTTGGTTTGGGGTATGAGTATTTGATTGGGTACAGAAAGTGGAATGGTTCAGGTGCTGGAAGGGGTTCAGGAGTTTGATTGGGGTACAGGTATATGAAAGGGAGGTGTAATTGGAAGGTTTCATGTGCTGGAACAGGTTTAGGAGATGGTTTGTGGTACGTGTTGGAATGAGAACGGGAATTTGAAGATTTCAGGTGCTGGAATTGGTCCAGGAGTTGGTTTGGGTACAGGTAATAGAATGGGTACACGAATTTGAAGGTTTCAGGTGTTGGAAGGGGCTCAGGAGTTGGTTTGGGGTACTGGTACTTGATTGTGTAAAGAAAATGGAAGATTTCCGGTAGTGGAAGGGGTTCAGGAGTTTGGTTGGGGTATAGGTATTGGAAAGGGAACTGGATTTGGAAAGTTTAAGGTGCTGGAAGGGGTTCAGGAGTTGGGTTGGGGTACAGCTACTAGAATGGGTACAGGGTTTGGAAGGGTTCGGGTGCTGGAAGTGGTTCAGGATTTGGTTTGGGGTACAGGTAATTCAATGGGTACAGGATTTGGAAGATTTCAGGTGCAGGAAGGGGGTCAGGAGTTGGTTTGTGGTACGAGTATTTGAATGGGTACAAGAAGTGGAAGGTTTTCCGTGCAGGAAATGGTTCAGGAGTAGGTTTGTGTTGCGGGTATTTGAAGGGATACAGGATTTGGAAGAGTTCAGGTACTGGAGGAGTTCTGATGTTTTGGGGTACGGATATCTGAATGGTTACAGGATTTGGAAGCTTTCAGGTGCTGTAAGGGGTTTAGGAGTTGGTTTGTGGTACAGGGATTGGAAAGGAAACTGGAATAGGAAGCTTTCAGGTGCTGGAAGGTGTTCAGGACTTGGTTTGTGGTACGGGTATTTGAAAGGGGACAGGTTTTGGAAGGTTTCAGGTGCTGGAAAGGGTTCAGGAGTTTGTCTGTGGTACGGGTATTTGATTGGGTATAGGAAGTGGAAGGGTTCGGGTGCTGGAATGGGTTCAGGAGTTTTATTGGGGTACAGGTATAGGAAAGGGAAGTTGTATTGGAAGGTTTCAGGTGCTGGAAGGGGTTTAGGAGATGGTTTGTGGTACAGGTATTGGAATGGGAACTGGAATTTGAAGTTTGGTGGTTTTGGAAGGGGTTCAGTAGTTGGTTGGGCATAAGGGTATTTGAAAAGGTACTGGATTTGGAAGGGTTCAGGTGCTGGAAAGGGTTCAGGAGTTGGTTTGGGGTACGGGTATTTGTAAGGGGACATGATTTGGAGGTTTCAGGTGTTAGAAGTGATTTGATTTGGTTTGGGGTATGGGTATTTTATTGGGTACAGGAAGTGGAAGGGTTTAGGTGCTGGAAGGGTTTCAAGAGTTTGATTGGGGTACAGGTATTGGAAAGGGAACAGGAATTGAAAGGTTTCAGGTGCTGGAAGGGGTTCAGGAATTTGGTTGGAGTACAGGTATTGGAAAGGGAACTGGAATTGGAAGGTTTCAGGTTATGGAATGGTTTCAGGAGCTGATTTGGGGTACGGGTATTTGAAAGGGTACAGGTTTATAAGGGTTCACGTGCTGGAAGGGGTTCAGGAGTTTGGTTGGGATACAGGTGTTTGAATGGGTTCAGGATTTGGAATGTTTCAGGTTCTGGAATGGTTCAGATTTGGTTTGGGGTACAGGTATTTGAAAGGGTATAAGAAATGGAATGGTTCAGGTGCTGGAAGGTGTTTAGGAGTTTAGTCAGGGTACCGGTATTGGCAAGGGAACTGAAATTGGAAGGTGTCAGGTGTTGAAAGGGGTTCAGGAGTTGATTTGAGGTACAGGTATTGGAAATGTAACTGGAATTGGAAAATTTCATGTGCTGGAAGGAGTTCAAGAGTTGGTTTGAGGTACAGGGATAGAAAAAGGAATGGGAATTGGAAGGTTTCAGGTGCTGGAAGTGATTGAGGAGTACGTTGGGGGTACGGCTATTTGAAAGGGGACAAGATTTGGAAGTGTCAGGTGATGGAAAGGGTACAGGAGTTAGTTTGGGAAACGGGTATTTGATTGGGTATAGAAGTGGAAGGGTTCAGGTGCTGGAAGGGTTCAAGAGTTTTATTGGGGTACAGGTATTGGAAAGGGAACTGTAATTGGAAGGTTTCCTGTGCTGGAAGGGTTTCAGGAGTTGGTTCGGGGTAAGGGTATTTGAAAGGGTACAGGATTTGGAATGGTTCAGGTGCTGGAAGCCGTTCAGGAGTTGGTTTGGGGTACGGGTATTTGAAATGATACAAGATTTGAAGGGTTCAGGTGCTTGATGGGGTTCATGAGTTGGCTTGTGCTACAGGTGTTTGAATGGGTACAGGATTTGGAAGTTTTCAAGTGCTGGAAGGGGTTCAGGAGTTGTTTTGAGGTACGACTATTTTAAAGTGTACAGCTCTTGGTAGGGTTCAGGTGCTGAAAGGGCTTCAGGAGCTTTTTTGTGGTTCAGGTATTTGAATGAGTACAGGACTTGGAAGTTTTCAGGTGTTGGAAGTCATTCAGGATTTCATTTGGTGTACAGGTCATTGGAAGGGAATTGCAATTGGAAGGGTTCAGCTGCTAGAACGGATCAGTAGTTATTTTGGGGTACATATATATGAAAGGATACTGGGCTTGGTAAGCATTCTGGACTTTGGGGCACAGGTACATGAAAGTTAGTGGGCTTGGAAGAGTGCAGGGATTAAAATGTTAACTGGATTCAGGTTAGGGTACAGGTATATGAAAGTATTTGGAATATTTCAGGTGTTGAAAGGGATCCGGAGTTCTTCTGGGATTCAGGTAGGTGAAAGGGTACTGGGTTTGGGAGTGTTTACGTTTTGGAAAGGTTGAAGACTGCGTTTGCAGTACAGGTATATGAAAGGGCACAAGGTTTGGAAGGGTTCAGTTGTTGGAATGGCAACATGTGGTAGTTTTTTGTACAGGTGTGTGAAAGACTATAGGGCTTGGAGGCGTTCAAATGTTGGCAAGCGTTCAGGACTTTTGGGGAGATATAGGCATATAGAAGAGTACAGGGCTGGGGTGGGTCAGGTGTTGGATTGGAAACATTGTTTTGGGCTACAGCTATATGAAAGGGTACAGGTTTTGAAAGTGTGCAGGTTTTGAAATGGGCTTGGAATGTGTTTTGGGTACAGATCTTGGACACAGGTGTTGTTAGGGTACAGGACTGGTTTTGGGTATCAGTATATGAAAGGGTACAGGGTTTGAAAACGTTTAGGTTTTGGAATGGGTACAGGAGTTGGTTTTGGATAGAAATATGAAAGTGTACAAGGCTTGTTAGGGGTCAAGTTTTGGTAAGGTTTCAGAACTGGGTTTGAGGTACAAGATTATGACAGTGTACAGGGTTTGGAAGGGTGCAGGTGTTGCAGTGAGAAGAGAAGTTGGTTTGAGGTACATGTATATGAAAGGGTACATGGCTTGGAAGTATTCATGTATTGCTAAGGGTTCAGGACTGGGTTTGGCATACAGGTATATGAACGGGTTCAGGGCTTAGAAGTGTTCAGTGGTTGGTAAATGTACAGGACTGGGTTGGGTACAGGTATATGGAAGGGTACAGGGCTTGGAAGGGTGCAGGTTTTGGAACAGGAACAGGATTAGGTTTGAGGTA
>JAPVLO010001423.1:0-90602 GCA_027257055.1 Cephalopachus bancanus | reverse complement strand
AAGGGGTTGGGGGAAGCAGCGGAGGAGACAGATCTATGAGGAAGTTGGCCTGAGCGGACACAAAGGAGCTAGAGGGGATGAGAGAGGACGTGTGAATTGCTGATGGGCGAGGGTGAAGCCAAGGACCTGGGAGCCACCAGCCACATTCAGCTACTTAAATGAACTAAAATGAAACAATTTCGCTCCTTGGGCGCACTGGCCACATTTTAAATGCTTAGTAGCCACAGGGGGCAAGCGGTCATTCTACTGGAAAGCACAGATATGGAACAGTTCCATTATTTCAAGAGGGTTCCATGGTGTGCCGCCACCCTCGAGCGTGAACCCCTAGGGCCCAGAGCCCAAGTGTGGGATGGGTAGCGAGATGGGCAAAGGCACACTCAGAACCGGAAGCGTGGATGGCGAGGATGACGTGAACAGACGTGTGGTGGGGTGGGGGTCGAGTCTGGGACTCTCGTGGTCTCTGTGAACGAGGGAATGGGCCTGAGTGGAGAACGGGGAAGTTGCTGTGTGTTGCATGGGAGAGAGCTGGGCGGGAAGACGTGGGGCTTACAGGGGCGGGTGGTGGCAGGGCTGAGGGTCTTCATCCTGATACCCGCTAGCGGGAGACTCAGCTATCCACTGCTGGGTAGCAAACCACCCCAAAACTTAATGACTTCTACAACAGTTTGTTCATGAGTTTGCTATCTGAGTTGTGCTAGACCCAAGTTTGTTTCTGTTTCGCTTGACTTCAGCTGGGTGGCCTGAACGGTGAAGCTACCTAGCATTGACTAGGGTGGCTCAAAGGCTGGGGGTTGGAATCACTTTCACCTATCTAGTGGTTGTTGTTGGCTGTTACTGGGACATTAGCTAGGGTTGTTGGCTGGAGCACATGGCCTCTTCATGTGACTGGGTTCCAAGGTTGACAGTCTCAAGAGAGAAAGAGTCAGCAGGAAGCCATATTACTGTCTGTGACCTAGACTTAGAAAGTCTACAGGCATCACTTTGGCTACATTCTATTCATGGAGGCAGTCACAAAGGCCCAACCAGGTTCAAGTGGAGGGGAAGCAGACTCCTCCTCTTTCTTTTTTTGAGTCAGTCTCACTCTGTGGCTCAGGCTGGAGTGCAGTGGTACGATCATGGCTCGACTCCTGGGCTCAGCCTGCAGCCTCGACTCCTGGGCTCAGGTGATCCTTCTTCCTCAGCCTCCTGAGTAGCTGAGACTACAGGTGCACATCACCAAGCCCAGCTAAATCTTTTGATTTTTTTGTAGAGATGGAGTCTTGCTATGTTGCCCAGGCTGGCCTCGAACTCCTAGGCTCAAGCAGTCCTCCCACCTTAGCCTCTGAAAAAGTGCTGGGATTACATGCTTGAGCCAATGTGCCAGGTCTGGACTCCTCTTCTTGAAAGGAGGTAGTGGCGAGGTGCTGGAAGAGCAAGTGGGACCAGAAATATTGCTGTGGCCATTTTTGGAAACATAATGTGCCCCAGAGCCCAAGAAGAAGCCAAGGTCTTATCCTCTCTCAGGAGAGGATAGGAAGAAATTGAGCCAAGTTTAAATTCCTTCCACTTGTTCACACAACTAATATTTATTGGAGCCGGGCTCGGGTGGCTCAGCCTGTAATTCCGTGCTTTGGGAGGCCGAGGTGAATGAATTGCCTGAGCCCGTGGGTTCGAGACCCAACTGGGCAACTTGGCAAGACCTCATCTCTATAATAAGTCAAAAAAATTAGCCAGGCGTGGTAGCGTGCGCCTGTAGTTCCAGCTACTTGGAAGGCTGAGGCGGAAGGATCGCCGGAGCCCAGCAGGTCGAGGCTGCGGTGGCCGGGAGCGGCCACTGCACTCCTGTCTGGGCAACAGAGTGAGACTCCAACTCAAATATATATATATATATATATATATATATATATATATATATAAATATACATACACATATATATATTATATACATAATATATATATGGAACCTACTACATTCCAGGCTCGGTTTTGGGTGCTGGAGATACAAGATGGACAAACATTCCAGTTCTTATCGAGGCTACGTGGTAGTAGGAGAATTATGAGAGTAAACAGATAAGCAAGCTTGTATCATGTCAGGTGATGCTAAATGCTGTGCAGGAGTGACTGACAGCAAGATGAGGGAAGGAGGGGAGGTGGTACAGCTGGGGGAACCTGGAGCCCTTCTCCGTAGTGTGGAAGGAGAAGTCTGTCAACTGTAAGGAGGCCTGGGAAGGTTTGGCCATTCCCTGTAATGTTGTATCCCGGTGCCTAGCTTGTCTGGCTGGTTAAACTTCTGCAGGGTGTAAGAAGAAGGGTCCTCCAGGCGCTGAGTCCTTGTCCAAGGTCACCAGCTAGTTAGAAGCAGTGCACGAACAGGGTCCGCAAAACAGGGAGCACGTTTGACCCCTGACGTCCAAGGACTTGTCCAGCCTGTTCAGTTTCTGAGCTAAACATTCCGGGGAGACTTCTTGGAGAACAGTGCCCTCAGGGAGTGTGTGCGCATGGTTCTGTTCCTTCAGAAAGCTGAAGGGTCCCAGTTGGAGCCAGTCTGAGCTGGAGAGGGCCCAGGAAGGAAATAACGTGAGGATTTAATTGGACTCAGCGAACCCTTCCCGAGCCAGCCGGTGCAAACCCTCGGAGGCTGCCGCCTGTGCCTGGCTCTCCTCCCGGCCTGGGGCACTCGGAAGCGTGGTCACGGAGAAGGGGCGAGGGAGGCAATCCAGGGCCCGTCCTCCCCCTACACCTCCCTGCCAAGCCGCCCTGGTTGAAAAGCCACGACTGCCCAGGCTGCTGGGCATAGTGTGAGGGCAGGAGGGGATGGAGTGTGCGGGAAGCAGGCGGGAGGGGGAGGCGGGGGAGGGGGGTGTTCCGAGAGGAGATCGCGAGCCCGGGGATCAGGGAAGGGGCACCGGATGGAGTGTCCAGGGAGGCCCGGGGCAGTGTCAGGGAGGGGAGTCCTCCTCGCGCGGGGCCGAGGCAGCGTGGGGGGGCACGGTGGTGGTAGAGGTGGTGATCGGGGCCCCCGCAGCATCTTTGACCACAAAGGGCCGGGGAGCTCGGCCCGGCGGTCTCCGCGAGCCGTATTGATCGAGGGGCGGGCGCAGCGAGCGCGCCGAGAGCGGCTCCATCCATTAGGGCCGCTGTTCGCCTCCAATTAGAAAAAAAATCATTACTCAGCAGCCAGCAGCGGCCTGCGCGCCGCCCGGGACCGCCTGCGAGCGAGCGAGCCAGCGAGGGAGCGGCGGGCCTCCCCCACCCCCGCGCTCCCCACCCCCAGCCCCCGGCGCCCCGCCTTCCCCGGCCCTAATGACAACTATTAGAACTGCCTCCCCGCACCCACCGCCCGGCGAGCACAAAAGCGCGAGATTCATTTGGTAATCGGGGTAATTACAGCGGGGCGCGGGGGCGCACGCGGCGATGGCGGGCGCGCCGGCGGAATGCTAAGGGGCCGGGCGCGCCGCCGCTCCCACCCCGCCGCCCTCCCCGCCCGGCCCCTCGCCGGAGCGGCGCCCGGGGCCGCGTCTCCCCACGCCCCAGCCCTTCCCCCTCCAGCCGCTGGAAGGGGGCTACCCGGGGGCTCCCGGGCGCGGGAAGACAAGTCTTTCCCACCCCCAGCCCCGGGCCCGCTAGCAATCGGCCTCGCACCGCGGCTCGCGGCACTCCGGACAAGGTTTGCCACGTCCGGGAGCCGGAGAGCCCCTCCTAGGTCCGGGCGCATAATAAATACCGAGTGTAATGTATTTACTCTGCGGCCCCCGGTTAATTTACACACCCGCGCCGCGCCGCGCGCCCTCCCCCGCGCGCGCCCCGGCCTGTCGTTCCTATTTACAGGCGCGAGGCGCCTCGAGAGGGTTTTTTTTCTTTTTTCTTTTCTTTCTTCCTTTCTTTTTCTTTTCTTTTCTTTCTTTCTTTTTTTTGAGAGCTTTAGGATGGATGCAACGTGTCATTAAACCTGAAAGGAGCTGTTACTTATCAGTACTGGTGTTTTCCACGGGCCTTTTTCCTCACCTGCGCGGGCACAGGTACCACCTGGGTGGTGGGTGGGGGAGGGGGTGCCCGAAGGCCCCGGTGGGGAGTGGTAAACGATCTGCGGGCCTCTTGGAGGCCGTTGAGGCCTTGCTGGAGCCCCTTTCCCCGACCCGCGGGAACACGGGGGCGTCTCCACCTGGAGGTCTGGTGCAGCACCCCTGGGGGGGGTCTCCTTCAGGAGATGCCTAGAACAGCGGTGTGTTAGGGGACACTTCAGAAAAGCATCCCCCTCCTTAGCCGGCAAGAAATGCAGACTCTCGGTGTGCCGTTCTTGCAGCAGAAAGGCCCTGCGTGACTCCGGCGCTTGGAGCAACTGCCTTATCTGGGGCGGTTTTCCATCTGCCTCTCTGGGCAGCAGGATTGTCTTCATGCATAGGACGTATCTCGTCGGGAAGCAGAGCTGTGCGCTGGAGCAGGCCAGGCGAATTGAATGCTCACTCGGCCCTGTGTGTTCTTAATGACCCATAACAGAGTCCTCGGAGGTGAAAAACAAAAATCCGACACCCCTTAACCCTTTCGGTGCCCATCTTGGTCTGGAAGATTTCTTATTCTCACCGTGGTGCCACACAGTCTCCTCTCTGGATTTTATCCAGCAACTGCTGGGTCGGCCTCGCCCCACCGGCCAAGACGTTCTGCCCAGACGGGGGCGCGGGGAGTCGAACCCCTGTGAGGGCTTGGAGCAGGGAGTTGCAAACCTCTGAACGTGTGGCAAAATTTTTCTTAGGTATGCATTTTTCTAAGGGTAGCCTTAAAGGGATCTGAGACACCCCAAAGCTTAAGGACGACCTACCAGCCATTTGACCTTGTTGGGGTCTGATCTCGGAGCCTAGCTTCATTATCAGGGAGAACAAGGATACCCCAAAGCAGTTGTTGTGATTAAAATAGATAATGCTTTATTATTTGTAAACGGTACAGGCTTCTACAAAGATAAATTATTAATGATTCCAAAGATGACTGTGTGAGTATGTGTGTGTGTGTGTGTACGCAGAGGAAGTGTGTGTGGGGGGATCATTGGGATTAGATTGTTCTGGGGGAAACTCTCTCCTGAAGCCCCTCATTTCTCTCTACCTCAGGACCAAGTGGGGTCGATCTGGAATGTTGCCCCTCCCCTTTGAGAATCAGGAAACTTGGGTGGGTGAGTGGGAGGAGGGGAGCAGTGCTCCAGCCCTTCTGTTCAGACCCATGATCTCCCTTGGGCACACAGTAGTCGTCTGCACAGAATTGGCGCTCAATACATCTTTGTGGGAACATTGTACCAATGACTGAATCGCTCAGTGGTCTTGGCCAGTCACGTATCCCTTCTGTACTTGCAGATAGAAAAGGGCTCCCAGCCCTTTCCAATGGGAATGTATTTGTCTCTGGTGGTGGAAGCCCTGCAGTAACCTTTCTGCTTTGGTGTCTACTTTCGAGGAGCTCAAAGACTAAAATAACCAGAATCCAGGGTTTTAAGCATTCCCATAGAGATGGGGACAGATGAGGTGACAGTTCATTCTCTTCATCTACACACTAAGACATAAAAACGGGGGAAAGCTAACTGAGGTCATGAGATCAGGATTAGGAGGGCCCCTCCCTGATACACAGCCTGGCCTCCACACCAAGGGACAGTGGCAGCCATAGGAGGGCTTCACTCAGGCCTTCCTTCAAGGAAAAGTATTCCAGGGGAAGTGTCATTGGCTGACAACCTCTGGTTGCCCCACCTTCAGGTTCACTGCAGCGTTCCTGCCTGCGCCATGCTGTCCCTAGATTATTCCCACCTGACAGCCAGGGAGTAGAGCTGGGCCATTTCTGCCTGACACAGGATGTCTCTGATGACCAGTCTGTACTCTGGCCGAGACTTTCTCAGAGCTGTGCTTCTGGCTGAGGCTCTCCCTATGCACCCCTTCCTCCCCCTCTCTTTCCACAGGGTCAGACCTGCCTCCTGGTCTGAAGGCTCTCCTTGACCACTCCTGTTCCATTCCTCCTTCATCCTCAGAAAATTTCCCCAATATATCTCTCATGCTTCGAATTCTGTCTGTGTCTGCTACCTGGAGGGCTTGAACTGTGGAGACTCCTGTGACCTCCACTATTTTAGGCAAGACCTAAACGTGTGAAGAAGCATGTCGAGAGCCACGGGTGAAGTGAGGAGCCCTCAGCCACTCCTTTACCTCATTCTAGAAGGTTCCAGGTTCTAGACACTTCTTCGTGCCCCTCTAGGGCTAGGTGGCCAGCTGCCACATCTGGAGGTAATGCCACCTGTGACTTGTATTTCTTCTTCAAGTTGCTCCTGGATATAGTAGGGCCCATCTCTGCCCAGGACCCCTGCTGTCAAAAAGACTGGCTCCTACCCACCAGCTGGTCCTGTTGCTCTGGAAAGTCAGTCCAAGGCCAGACCTCACTCTGAGACCCAGAACTCTTTTCATAGGGCCACTGTGAGCATGAATCTGAGTGCTGAATGCCAGCCCCACAAATCTTTACACTGACTTGAGGGCTCCCCAGAATGACTTCCAAAGATGTATGGGGTGGGGGTGAGCCAGAAGACTTGGAAGCCCTGCTATCAGAGATCAGAAATCAGATGGAAAAGAGGGGAAAGGCATCATCTGGAAAACAAAAGAACTGCTAGAGTCTGTGCCTGCTCAAGAAAAGGCAGTCATCAGCCCGAAGACAGATGAAGTAGAGAGCTGTTTTTTTAATGCAGGGGCAGAGGTCATTAGCTTGGAGAATGTGTCATATTTGACATCAGGAGGCTGGAAAGCAAAGCCTGGTCCACTCTCTCTCTCTGGCCTGGGAGAAAGGATAGGCTCTCCACTAGGGGAGAGTGGCGGGGAGGGATATGTCCCTGAGGTCCGACGCCCTGTCCGCCGACCTTTTTTAGAAGAAGATAAATCTGTGAATTCTCACTTGCGGCTCTGAAGGCTCATGGGACCGAAGCCAGCACCTAGTGGTGGCCTGGGTTGTAGAGCATCCGAATCAACTAGTGCCACCCTTGCAGGGTGATTGTCACCCCCTCCCCCGCCAGGACTAAACTTTCCTTCCGAACCAGACCACAACCCCATCCATGGACAAGGTTTTTGGGAAGAGTGCCTTTGGTCATGTGGGGGTCAGGGCTATCTACAAACTCTCCTTTGTTCCTGGGAAACCAGCCTGAAGCCCTCATCTCCTCTGAGGGGCCAGTAGGGTTGTCTGCTGCGGGGGTGGGGGTGGGGGGGACTGGGCACCGTGGTGCTGGCAGATATGGGATGAGAAGAGTCAGAGACCATGAGGGAGAAACTCTGTGAGGACAACTCCTACCCACCCGAAACATCGCTTATAGATGGGAGGAGGCAAGATATAACAGCAGCAAGCCATACCACCAACGGAGCTGAGGGGGCTGCCTCTGTTGCAGGGCAGCTCAGATGCAGAGCTCTGAGCACACTGTCGCTCCGTGTCCTCAGGATGAAAGGCCTGCATGTCGGTCTCCTCCGGCCCATCCATCCCGCTCTGCCACCTTGAAGTCTTCCCTCCAACCACATGCACCTTTCTTCCAGTTCTCCAGGCTTTGCGAGGCCTGTGCTAGGGCTGTGCCCACAAGCCTAAAACACTCTCTTATCTGACTCCTACTCATCCTTTCGCTTTCAGCTTAAGCTCCAGGAAGTATGGGCAACCCCCACAGTAAACAAAGCCAAACGTTTTCTTTATCTGGAGCCTTTACTATGCTAATGTACATTGTGAATCTTGGGAGGTGGGGGGGGGGGATAGAGGTGGAGAGGCCGCCAATCTTTCCAGAAGTGTTTGGCCACAAAAGGCCTTGTCTATCCCTATGTCTATTAACCCTCTTCCAGGACTGGGTAAGGAGGAGGAACTTGGGAAATGGTCCTCTGAGTGGAGCAGAGAGTAGAAACCCCCATCTTGGAGAAAGGAAGAGTCCTGTCCTGGACCTGGCAGATCAACTTACCCCTGGAGGGAGAAACCAGAGTACCTGCCAGTTCCTTCTTGTCATAGCTGCGGAGTCAGATCCAAGTTTAGGGGCCTAAAACTTATATGAGTTTGGGAGCCTTCTTTAAGTAGTGCAGAGGTACAAATGATAGCTGCCAGGGTCCTACCAGGGCTTTGGAAAGGGACTGGACAGAGCCAAGACCCTGAACTTAAAGCTTTCTTTGAGTCAAGGTAAAATCCACTCCTGTACAGAGGCTTAATTATGAGCATATGCATAGCTAAGATACATCCATGTCCACATTCACGTGTGGGGCAAGCGGATGGTCTTGGATGCTCTTCTTTGACACTCTGCCAGGCCATGGCCTGCCTGCCTCTAGGCTCACAGCCAGCCTGTGGTTTGTTTTACTGGGCCAGTTTCCCCCAGGTGACTGGTCCCTGGCACGTCCTCTTGGAGTCTACAGAATGGTGGGGGCAGCACCATATTGGTCGGGCAGATCTGTGTGCCCTTCCCCCACTCTAACCACTTTCAGGAGGCTGATCCTTGATCTCTGTGGACTGGATCTCTTGGGCTGCCCTGGCCACTGGCTTCTGGTTGGTTTGACCAATGGGAGGCACTGAAGGGCCCTCCATTGTATCCAGTCAGAGGCTGGATACTTATTTCCGCAGCTGGGCTGCCATTTTGGCAATGGTTCCCTTCCTCTGCCCACAGCAGTCCTCACCTTTCCAGGTTCTGCTAACAGCCCCCACCCCTTGCCTACCAGTCCAAAGTGTTGGCAGCTTCCCACTGTTGCTAGTCTAGGGTAATTCCCTATCCCTTGTGGCTTCCATAATCTGCCCACACCTCTGTAAATAGTCCCTTTACTAAACTCTTGTCAATTAACCTTGTTGAGTGTGCCATCCATCCTGCTTGGGCCCTGACTCATACCAACAGCAGTAGTGGTAACTGAGGAGTTCCTAAGTCAACCTGCCAATCACAGACAAAATATCTTGAGTTCCCCATTGGTCAATTTGAATATGCAAATATTAGGCATCGGTTGCTTGGGGTAAGCTTTCCACAGCAGTGGAGCCTGGCAGTAGACTCCCTGACTCACTCCCACTGTGGCATTTAGCACTGAACTGACTTATCTGCGTGAGCTTCCCCTTCCCAAGTGTCCAGATTGGGTTACAGAAGGAACATAACCTCCTCCTACCCCACTTTATGTATTTTTTTTGGAGGGGTGAGGACATTATAATTTGGAGAAATGTGATAGAACTGTCCAAAGTATATGAAATTGGCCACATAAATGATGAACTGTAATGATGGTTCGTCCCAGTGATGTGCTGGTAAATGCTTACCAACTGGCTCCCGGTTCCCCCAAGCCATGACTTGTAGCATCTGCTAATTTCTACGATGCACATACACCCACCACAACCAGTCTCAAGCTCCCCACATGAAGGTACTGACCACGAAACTGGGGAGAGAAGTGTCCACTGTTACATAGTATTTCCACCACACAGATATGATAGAGTAGGTGACCTCAGGAACATCAATGATAGTCACTGTAACAAAGGAATTAGGAAGGTGTGAGTTTTTAGTATTTATTATCTTTGTTTTTTTTTTGGTTGTTGTTGTTTTTTGAGTTGGAATCTCACTCCAGTCGCCCAGACTGGAGTGCAGTGGCCGCTCCCGGCCACCGCAGCCTCGACCTGCTGGGCTCCGGCGATCCTTCCGCCTCAGCCTTCCGAGTAACCGGAATTACAGGCGCGCGCTACCACGCCCGGCTGATTTTTTGATTTATTGTAGAGATGAGGTCTCGCTGCCCAGGCGGGTCTCGAACCCGCGGGCTCAGGCAATCCACTCACCTCAGCCTATCTTTGTTTTTAATATGATTTATTCCATTTGAAATTTTAACGATTTTAATTCTATTTTTCTTTTGCTTATTTTTAATTTGTATTAATGGTTGTGTTGAACAACTAGCTTGCAAAATTCCTGAAAATTTAATGATCCACTCTCACAAACCAGTACTCCTTGGCTCTAGTACTCCATGAAAGGTTCTATTGGCTCTGGGGCCATGGAAAGAAACATCAGTTTTCATCAAGATAGAAAACAAAAACAAAGAAAAGCTACGAGTATTTCAATTGCGCCACCTTGTGGCACCACCTAACTGTACTACGCCCCCATGATCGGAACGCCCCCGTTCTGGTCATGCTGCATCTCATGACTGGGGTGACCAAACATCCTGGGTGGCCTGGAACAAGTCCTTGTTTATGCCTACTACCCTGGTTTAATGATACATAACACTCCTTTTGCTTTCTCTAAAGTGCCTTAGCTTGAACAATAAATGGTAGAGTCACCCAACCTATACCCCAGTAGACTGTAACTTGCTTGAGGGTAAGGACTGTCTTGTTTACTATTGCACCCCTCAGGCCAATAAGGCATTCAACTGATATTTGTCAAAGGAGCCGTGAAAGTTAAGGCTACAGAAACAGTTTCCCTGCTTTGTCCGCTACACTGATAACCACTGGGATTTGAAAATCTTTGCGCTGTGCAGAGATTTTTAGTGTAATGTGATTGGCCCTGTAATCCCTGACCCCGCTGTCCTCGTGCATAAAAAGCCAGGCTGATAGACGTCAGAGCCTCGTCTCCCAGGGAGCGTGCGGCAGCCAGAGGGTGTTGGTCTGACCATCTGGTGCAGGAACAGTCGAGCCGTGTGGGAGCCCAGCTGGCACGGGAATCCTTGGCTGTCCCCGGCAAACAGCATGGGGAGGAGAGCTGTGGGATCAATAGTAATTTCCTTCAGAAGAACGGCGATGTAGTGCGCTTGGCAATGGCATTGGGCTTTCCCTGGCACGGAGGTCTCTAAATGCACTTGGCCCTCTTAGCTAGGAAATGGACTTGCAGCAGAACGCTGGACAGGGAAGGGAACAAGGACAGGACTTTCTTGGCCTGAACCCAAGAGAGGTTGCCAGGTTGGCTGTAGAGGCAAGTTTCCCCTGTGCTTGCATGTCATCGGTGTAAGCCACGTAGACACTTTGAGGCACTGACAGAGAGGAACTTGTGGAAGCTGGAACGTTCCCATGGGCCTGCTGGCACCTTCCATGCAACATCCATCTACTCGGCACATAGGGAGAGACTTCTCCGTGCCAGGACAGGTGGGAGAGGTGATCTCCACTTCTCACTGTCTAGAGACAGAGGGCGAGGAGTTCTCTGACATCCTGATGCAAGGCCCATCACTATGAACAGAAATAGTGGTGAATCTGAGGTGCTCAGCATCAGGAAGAATGGGTCAGGCTTGAGCTGCCAACTGAAGCTTGAACAGGAGTTTTGTTGGATGGGTTGGTGGATGCAGTGGTCCGCCGCCTATATACTTCCTTTGTGGGGGTGGGGTGTTCCTGACTGCTGCCCACTCAGAATTGCCCTTAGCTGATGGCAGATGAACTGCCTTGCCCAAGGCAATATCCCTCCATCCATCCTGAGGAGCTACTCATATTTAATGACAGGTTTATGGAGGGAGTGTACAAGGGCTCACCCCTTGCCTCAATTTGGGACGTCTCTGAAGAGCCATCCCAGCTCCAGAACTTTCTGTGGGATTGGCTGAGGCCTCTGTTGCAACAGCAGGTAGTTCAACTTGCCCCTCTGCCCCATCCTGTGGTCCCGCCTCCCTCCCAGGTATTGTTCCTGAGGGCAGGCACCCTCCTACCAAGCTCCTGCACACTGGCCACCATCTCAGGGTCCATCTCCCAGGCAACCTGGCATAAGGCAGGTAGGGAGGCTAGTTCTTCTCAGAAAGCCAGACAGCGTGCAGACTGTGGCACGGAGAATAGGCAAACAGGCCAGGAGAGAGTGTCCTTTCCCGTGGGCCACGCACAGGATGCAACAGAACATTATCCTGGGCAGCAGAGTCTTAATCCCTAAACTTGGGTGGTCAGGGAGGCTTCATGGCATAAACGTCTTGCATTCCTATGGTTGTGACTGAGGCGTGGCCTGTTCGCATTATTTCAACCACCTACTCAAACTGCTGGCACTTCTGAATATTATTTATATGTCCCTACAGCGGGTCACATTTCCTTCCCCCCAGCCTCTGACTTTCTTAGGTTGCTGCTGTGCCCCGGTTTGAAATGTGTGGTTGGCCAAGTGCAGTGGCTCACGCCTGTCATCCTAGCACTTTGGGAGTTCCGAGGCGAGAGGTTTGCCTGAACCTGGGAGTTTGGGACCAGCCTGGACAACAAAATGAGACCTTGTCTCTACAAAAAAAAAAAAAAAAAAGAGGAAGAAGAAAAGAAATTCGTGGTGAGTATCCATTTGGTGTGTGGGTGGGGGCTGGCGGGGTGGGGTGGCGGGGCGGGGGTAATGTTGGTGGAATTGGTAGGGGTGGAATATATAAACAGAATCTTCAATCGAATCCTTTGGAGATCCAGCCCTCTCCTAAACCTGTCCCACATATGGGCAATAACAGAGGAACCAAGCTTGCCTTCACTTCCTCCATTTTCCAGAGGGGGAAACTGAGGTCTGGAGGGAACTGACTTGCTCACGGTTACCGAGGGACAGCTAGAGGTCCTGAGCCCTGGCCTTCCAGGACCCCAGCCCTTGGTCACCCAGTCTCCCCAAAAGGTATGAAAGGAGGCAACAGCTTTGGGGCATGGGCAGGGCGGCCTCCTAGAGCCTCAAGCGGCCAGCCTCTTCTCCTATTTGTGCCCAAGCTCGCCAGAAGGGCACCTCCCTCCTCCCCACTGATGTCAGCCGATGACGTCTGGGCCGCATTCAGGCCATGCTGTCATTTGTCCCATGCTCATTCAGCTGATTAAAAGTCATCAATTGTTTTTTAAGCCACCAGCAGGCGAGCCACCGGGCGCCATTTGTTATTGCTCGGCCATGCTGTGAGATGCTGTTTAAACTCACTGAGCAAAGCTTTCGGAAACCAGAGGCCAAAAGCGTTTTTTGGAGGAAAGAAAACAGGAGAGAAACGAGTGGGCCCACATCTTTGCCAGAAGGAACAATCAGGCCAGGCAGCTGAGGGGCTGGTCTACCTTTTAGCAGCTCCCACGCAGTTCTTTTCAGGGGCCTTTTTCTTGGACCCAGAGCCACAGGGAGCCCCCTTCATCTATCCCTTTTGAGAAATAATCTCCACTGTGGCTAACAAACGTTCATTTGGGGACTTTTAAAAAAACCCAGTCTCCCTGCCTTTCTTGCTTTTTGGCCAGGTTAATGTTCCTACCACACTACTCCATGCCTCCCCTGCTCAAACACCTTCAGTGGTTCCCCATTGCCTGTGGAATGAAGAATAAAGCTGTTTCCTGGCATTCGAGTTCTCCACAGTGTGGCCCAGATCACCTCTCTGACTTGCCTAGCCACCGTCCTCCAGCCACATTAGATTTTTGGGCCTCCCCAGACATGACCCTTGCTCAGCTGTCTTTAATCATATTGTTCCTTCTACCTGAAATGAGGTACTACTTCCACACTCCCAGCTCGCCACATTTTAACTCCCCCAAGGATCTTCTGAGGACTGTTCTGGAAACCATCTCTGTTCTGGTGTCTTGGCTGAGGCCACAGGTCCAAAACCTCTTTGTCCCCTTTAAGCCTCATGTGTAGTAGATGCTAACAATATCTTACCCGTATCCCCTTGCATGTGCCATTTCGATGCATACAGCTGCCAACATCTGTGTCCCCGAGCCTGGGGCCTGTCTCTGACCCTCCCCCTACCCCAGCACTCTCTGTCCGTACACAGTAGCACCAGGGAATTACTGCTCCCTGGAAGCAACTCTCAACCAATGACTGACGGGAGCTGGTGGATAAATACCCCAGCTCCCTCACTCCATGGATGGAATGCTCCTGAGTAACGGTTCTGTGCTGGCTCTCAGAGGCCTCCAGCAGGACTGTGCCCCAGGAGCCCACAACAGTAACCTGTGCATGCGTCCCCTCCCTTCCTTGCCTCCTCCCAGATACACCATTTATACTCAGACCCTTGTCTCAGAGTCGGCTTCCAGGGGATGCAGACTCAGACAACATGTCACCTCGTTTGTTCTAGTCCTTCGTCCTGCTGAACCAGCCTCGGGTCCCCTGAAAGTCCCCAACATGGTGCCTGGCCCATAGCAGGTGACTGGTAAATGTTGATGCCTCAAATCTGTATCAGAAGATCCTCTAAATGAAATCAGCAAATTGTGTATTTCTGTGGATTGTTCTCTCTGCCTCAATAAGCCAGTACATTCCCACTTCTGTGCTTTGGCCCTGCCACCCTCTGCCTCTGCTTCTAAGGAAATCATTGAGACCCACCACCCCCGGACAACTCCCCCCCCCGCCGCCCTAAGTCGACCTACCCCATAACTCCCTTCTCTAAATTGCTATTGAACTTAAGTAGCACCATCCAGCATTGCCCTTGCCCCTGATTTTGTTACATATACTCATTGTTTTCTCCAATGGGCTCTCCCATTCTCAAGGGTAAGGCTTATAATCCCAAGGGCTTCCTATTAGTCACTTCTTCTATCCCCAGGAGGAATTGAAGGTCTGACTCCATTATGAATCAGGGAAGGTCGGTGACATTGGCAGAAAACAGCATTTTTTTTTCCCCAGCCATCACTCAAGAAACTTGCAAGTAAATTCAAGACCGAGTTTTGTGTGGAAGAGGGAACGGGAGTGGTGGGGTGCACAGAAATGAGAGAAACCTGGTGGCCATGACCTGCCTTGTCCCCATGAGCTTTCTAGCCCTGTTCTTGAACTTCGCCGAGATGTTTGTGTCCCAAGTGGAGGGGGCTGAAAAGTAGTTCTCTCACCCAGCTGAATGTGACTTGCCTTCAGAGGTCCTGCCAAAGTCCGTCTGGATTAGGCAACCAGGGAAGCCACCAACACGGGGAGAGGAAGCCTCACCTTGATGACCGTTCCCAAATGTCCCCTGCAGGCCTGTTTCCTCATTTCCAAGTTTTCTTATCAGATGGGGGAAATGTGTCTTGTTCAGGCAAGAAGGACACAGGCCAAGGTGAAAAGGGCACCATTCAGCTCTCCGGGCCTGGAGTCACTCAAGCACCTGGAAAGAGCATTCTCTCCCTCAGAGACAGTTTTCATTTCCACCTTGCTCAAAACAAAAGCCAGGCGCTGGCCTCGAGCTATACCACAGAAAAACAAATACTCGGGAGTTCCTCTTCTTCTATGCTGACTTTTCCAGGCCACAAGTGGGACTTGCTGACGGACAGGCATGGGTGGATTTATGGCAGGACACCAGCATGGGATATTGAAGGCAGGAAGTGTGACCCTTCAGTGCATGGGCGCTGGTGGTGTGTCCTCATGGTGGATGCTGGCTTGGTTGGGTAAGGACCGCAGGAAGTGTCCTCAGGATCGGGGAATGGGTTTCTCTGCAGTGGCCTGAACTCCAAGAGGAGGAGCGTAGGAAGGGAAAGGCCTTGCTTCCTTAATGTGGAGTTGCTGTTACCCTGGAAACAGCCCTTCTGGCCTAAGCGGCCTAATAACATTCCTCAAAGTTTTCAGGAGTTGTGAGTTTTGGAATGATTACATAAACGTGGCTTTGGAGGGACAGAATTCTGCTTGGGTAATACTCTGCCCCCGGAGTTAGGCCCGCAAAGGAAAACACAGCAAAACAAAGGGGAAACTGCAGCTATGATCTAGAAAGGCCTCAGGGTTGTAGACTCAGCTGTTGGATGAGAAACTTCTGCGCATCTTTTTCCTTCTTTGATGGTCACTCCTTAAGGTACCCTAGCAGAGTCAGAACTAGGGTACAGATGTAGATATTTTAGAATTCCACCAGCTATGTTCAGGGTTCTTTATTCTTCAGACGTTTGCTCTCTGGTCTCTGCAGTTTTGTGGCTGCGGAAGAAAGCAGAAATTGTCATACTGCAGAAATATTCACCAAGAATTCTGACCGCATGAAGTTTGCCCCAATGCAGACATCCCTCCTTCCACCATCTCTGTCCTGTTCTTGAGTCGCCAGGGCGTGGACAGCAGCTCAGTACAGTGCAATGCAATTGTGAAGTGAAGTCAAGAGCTGCTGGATTTCCTGGAGTCAAACAAGGAGGATGCCAGAGACTTGCTCCCATCTTGCAAGGAGTCACTAATTGGGATCTTCAGCGAGTTAGCCTGGTTCTCAGCCGAAGAGACGATTCACTAGCAGGAGGCATGATGGGAGTTTCCAAAAGTGGACCCTTTGAAGAACAAAGAATCAAGAGAGACCCTTGTGATAGCTGATGAAGGCCTTGAACCTTTTTCCAAAATGACCTTCTTTATGATGGTGTGTGAAAGTCACAGGTGAATTGGAGGCTGTTATGTCTCTAGATGATTTGGTCAGGGAAAAGAAAAGCTTTGAACTCCCAAACAAACTTGTTAGCACTTTGTTACTGTTAAGAATGGTGCACAGTTGCACTTAGAAGTGCCATTTCTTAAAGATAAAATAACTTGGTTTTTTCCCATCTTCATTGGAATATGGTTCAACACAAATGAAAATTGCATATAGTTAAGGTACATGATGTTTGATATAAGCATACATTCTGAAATGATGACTAGAGTCAAGCTAACGAACATATCCATCACCTTACATAGTTGCCTTTTTTTTTTTTGAGTCGGAGTCTCACTCTGTTGCCCAGGCTGGAGTGTAGTGGTACACTCACAGCCACCTCAGCCTTGACCTGCTGGGTTCAGGTGATCCTTCCACCTCAGCCTTCCAAGTAGCTGGAACTACAAGCAGGTGCCACCACAACCAGCATTCCACCCTGTTTCTATGTGTTCTGCTTTTTTAAAATTTCACATATCAGTGAGATCAAAAATGACTTATTTTTTATGGTCCAAGTGTCATTTTCAAATCAAGTCCCAGTTAAATTTCTCCCACCAATACTGATGTGGAAACTCTGGTCTCTATTTTAAGTGGTTTCGCTGTAAGTGGACCTCAGGTGACAAGGGTCTCCAGTATTTCTAGGAACTGACAAACCTGGGGGCTTTGTTTTTGTTTCATTCCGTTTTTGAGTCAGAGTCTCACTGTCACCCAGGCCGGAATGCAGTGGCACACTCATGGCCACCACAGCCTTGACCTGCAGGGCTCAGGTGATCCTTCTACCTCAGCCTTCCAAGTAACTGGAACCACAGGCGCGTGCCACTACACCTGGCTAATTTTTTTTTGAGTTGGAGTCTCACTTTGTCGCCCAGAGTGCAGTGGAACGCTCCCAGCCACCGCAGTCTTGACGTCCTGGGCTCCGGTGATCCTTCCGCCTCAGCCTTCCAAGTGACGGGAACTATAGGCACGTGCTACCATGCCCGGCTAGTTTTTTATTTATTGTAGAGACGAAGTCTCACCAAGTTGCCAGGATGGGTCTTGAACCCATGGGCTCAGGCAATCCACTCGCCTCGGCATCCCAAAGTACTGGGATTACAGGTGTGAGCTACCATGCCCTGCCAGAACTCTGTTTTCCTTTGGTGGAGGGAGAGGGTAGAGACTCCAGAAGATGGAGGGGGTGTGGGCTGCCTGTACTCCCACCCAGGATGGGGGTGGCATTTATGGTCAGAAGCTCAGAAGCAGTGCCTAGAAGCCTGCTCAGCTGCCTGTTCAACTTCCTTCCCATCCCTGACACCGGTTGTTGGACAGGCTCCCCCAGTGTGTTCTCACATCTCCCTCCTCATACCTCAACATCCATGTGCAGCCCCTCGCCATCTTGGTACACAGCAACGGCTTCTTCCCCCCTCGAAGACCCAAGCCCTTGGGATCCCCTCTGACTCTCCCTTTTTTTTTTGAGTTGGAGTCTCACTCTGTCACCCAGACTGGAGTGCAGTGGCCGCTCCCGGCCACCACAGCCTCGACCTGCTGGGCTCCGGCGATCCTTCCGCCTCGGCCTTCCAAGTAGCTGGAACTACAGGCGCGCGCTACCACGCCCGGCTCATTTTTTAATTTATTGTAGAGATGAGGTCTCGCCAAATTGCCCAGGCGGGTCTCGAACCCGCAGGCTCAGGCAATTCGCTCACCTCAGCCTCCCAAAGCGCAGGATTACCCCTGCTGACTCTCCCTTTTTAATACTCGACATCTGGTTGGTTAGTAACCCCTGTTGACCTCAGCGATCTAATACTCCCAGACTGTTTCCCCGGGTGGCTGCCCCTAGGCTGGGCCAGCTCTGGTTCTGTCTGCTGCTAACTCCTCTCTGGCCTCTCTGCTTCACCCTCACTCCTCAAAGTCCAGTGTCAATGAAGAAGGCAGCATGTCCTGTCAGGTCACATCACTCCTCGGCTCAAAACCATCTAAAGTTTCCCAGCTCACTCAGAGTGAAAGCAGCACTGACAGAGATTCTGTTGTTTCATGGCAGTGTCCTGTAAGGCCTGCATGACCCGGTGCCTGTCTCCTGTCTGTCCTGTCTGACCTCTTCCTATCTCTCCTCTTCCTTGCTTCATCCCTTCAGCACTCAATGTGGCAGGCCTGCTCCTGCCTCAGGGCCTTTGCACTGGCTCCTCCCTCTGTCTGGTGTGCTTTTCCCCCCAGTTAAGGCTTTCATGCTCTCCTCTCAGGTCTCTGCACAGATGTCAGCTTCACAGGGGGGACTTCCTCGGCTATCTCTCTCCCCCAACCGCGTACTTCCTATCCTTCCTTCCCTGTTTTTTGTACCCCTTCCACTCATTACCATCTGACACATTACTTATTTATTTGAGTTGGAGTCATCAGACTGGAGTGCAGTGACAGGATCCTGGTTCACCGCAGCCTCAACCTCCTGAGTTTAGGCGATCCTTCCGCCTCAGCCTCCCGGGTAGCTGGGACTACACATGTGTACCACTATGCCCGGCTAATTTTTTGATTTTTTTTGTAGGGACGAGGTCTCGCTATGTTGCCAGGCTGGTCTTAAACGCCTGAGCTCAAGTGATCCTCCCTCCTCAGCATCCCAAAGTGCTGGGATTGCAGGGGTGAGCCATTGTACCTGGACTTATCTGGCTTTTTTCTCCTACCAGAATGGCCACCTCCACAAGGGCAGAGATTTTGTTTTAAATCTGTTTTGTTTTTTTGCTGCATTTTCAGCATCTAGTTGAGTGCTCAGCACACAATAAGTCCTCAATATTTGTTGAATATGTGACTGTGTGGAGCTTGGGGCAAATGCTGAAGTCACGCCTTGATAAGACAGTGGGGCCAAACCTCACTCTGCCACTGACCAGGGCCTTGCCACCGTGAAGGCCCTGGGAACCCAATACACATGGGCATCAGGAGACCCCCCTAACCTTGCTTGTGTGGCTGGAGGGCCCAACACTGGGCACCCGGGGGCCCTCTCCGAGGTTTCAAGAAATAACAGGAGACTTTGACCAGCAGCTCAGGGCAGGGGTGGAGTACACCTTTGTGGCATTTTGCTGTTGCTGCTAAGGGTATTCTGCTTACACAACCTGGCAGGTAAGGCTGAACTATGCAGACCCTTTTATATTCGCCACAGCCCCTGGGCCAGATACTCTGGCCTTCGCAGATGTTTTATATGTGTTTTTGTTGAGTAAAAGGAAAAAGACGCAGCAGCAGGTGTCTACACTGGCCAATGCCAGTGAGGGCAGAGAAGGGCAGTCTTACTTCAGAGAGTCCACAGATCTGGCTTCTCCTCTCCCATGGCCCTCCCCTTTTTGACCCCGGGGCTCCCCTGCGGGTTTCTGCCTTTGAGCACCATTCTGCCCAGGAAGTGCCCCTCCCACAGCCTGCAGGGTGGAAGGAGAAGTTGTTTTCCCAGCCGGCTGGCTGCTTCAGGGACTTGAACGCCTGCAGTGGTCCACAGTCCTGGCTCAGCTTTAGAACCCCCAGGGGAGCTTTTAAAAGATCCTCCATACCTGGGCTCCCACTCACTTAAATTGAATCCAAATCTCTGAGGATAGAACCCAGGCATAGCTAGCTTTTGAAAAGCACCCCTCTCACCCCCACCTTCCCCCTGATTCCGTTGTGCAGCCTGGTCTGAGGCCCACCGAGGAACTGGTTGAGAGACTTGTCCTGGAACCTGACCTACTGACCTCAGCCATCTGGCACCCTCCCCTTGGCCAGTTCACACCCTGCCAACGTTTAAGGCCCATCACCAGCAAAAAGCCTTCTGGATACAGGGCCTGACTGTGCGGATGGATCTCTCTCACAGCATTGCGCTTGTTTTGGGAGCTGGGTGTTTGGTAATTAATCACTTCTTCCTGGGCCCATTATCTGACCCTCGCATTGTTATTTATCTTCCCCAGTGTTTACTGCTTTGACTCTGAACCTGGATTATATACTCCCTCCTCTCACTTAACCCAGGTTCCACTGGGTACCAGATCAATGAGACAAAGAATTATGAAATGCAAATGTCCTGGCCCCAGAAGAAAGGTAGTTGAAAGACAGGAGATAGTCCTGGTTGTTCACTTCCGGGTTTGGCTGGCCCCCCCAGGCTCTGGAGGGGAGGTCTCGCTGCATTTGGGAAGCACAGGGGTTTTCAGGGGTTTCCAGACTCCCAGCGCTGGGTGAGCCATAGGACGCGTTTGTTGATGGGCCGTCCCCGGGGCTGGCAGAGAAACTTCTGAGGACAAGTTCACAGCCGAGGACTGTGAAGAGTGCCTAAGTCAGACTTCCTTTTACAGAGCCAGAGAGAGGGGAAGTGAGCTCTGGAAGGCCACCCAGTGAGCTCCCGCTACAGCCAGACCCAAGGCAGCTGAACCCAGCCCAGCTGTCCCATCTCCTTCCATGGCCTCTGGCTGCTTCCTGGAAGACAGTATTATTCAACCCATGAACTTGGATGGGGAAAAAAATTGCATCTTTATTTTCACTAACCTCTAACTGAAATTCAGCATTTCCTTTTATGGATGTAGGAAACAAACCACAGTGATATTGGCAGGATCTGTGACTTTGTCACCAACAGAAATCACAGATATTTTCATTTCACATTACAGTTACTGCAGGTGTCTCAAATACCGTTTATACTCATATTGTTTTGAAATTGCAGCAGTTATTTTATCTCGTGTTTAATGCATTAAATAAGCACATATATGACCATTTCACCCAATATTTTGGTGCTTATTTCCATATAATTGGCTTGCTTTGCAAGTCCATGGTATTTTATTGCATGCATTTAAAGCATTATGTAGAAATGCATTATTCTGAGAACTCAGACATAGGCTTTCCCAGCACAAATAAGATGATGGCCCTTTTCAGGGCTCAGACACAACACCCAAAACAATGATGAGTATAAACAGTATTTGAGATTCCTACAGATACCACACTTTGGCATGCTGAGTACTTTGAACTGAAGGAGATTGGAAGGCTTCAGAAGGCCTTGGAGGGTCTCTCTGGCCTTCTCCTGCTCTCCTGTCACTTGCCCCTCATGCTTCCCAAAAACAAGTCACAGAAACTAGAATTCCTTTCCCCAAAGGCGGGTCATAGAAACTAGAACCTTTCTTCCCCCAAGCAAGCCTAGAAAGATCACTCTTTCCTTTCTTTCCTCTTCCTTCTTCCCTAAAGACCCTCATTCCAGAGGGTTCCTGCCTCAACCCAGAGGAAGGAATTCTACCCAGAGAGGCCAAGAAGAGTCTGGACAGACAGGCCTTGCTGAGTTTTCCTCTCAGTCTTTTTTGTCCAGTCACATTTCTACATGGCTGGCCATTCTTCATTGAGCCTAAGCATAAAAACAGAGTTTTCCCTGGGTCTTGGGGTCTTCATTTCCAAAGACTCCATGTCACATAAAACTTTGATTAAATAGATTTGTTATGCTTTTCTCTTGTTAAGCTGTCTTTTGTTATAAAAGTGTCGGCAGTGACCCTTATGATGGGTGAGAAAAGGTATCGTGTCTTTCCACCCTCACAGCCCTTCGGAAGGACTGGTTTCCATAAAACACACAGGGCGTCTTCTGCTGTGGACTCAGGTTGATGGATGGATAGAGCTCAGCCTGGGTGACAACAGGGCTGAGTTCCCTTGTCAGCAGTTACTCAATCTCTCCAAACTCAGGTTCCCTGTCCATAAAATAGGGAAAATAATAGCCCCCACTTTTCAGGGTTGTTGTGAGGATGAAATGCACATACAATGTTTGGCCCATGGCCGGGCGCGATGGCTCAAGCCTGTAATCCCAACACTTGGGAAGCAGAGGCGAAAGGATTGCCTGAGTCCAGGGATTCGAGACCAGCCTGGGCAACCTGGTGAGACCTCATCTCTACAGTAAATAAAAAAATTAGCCGGGCATGGTGGCGCATGCCTGTAGTTCCAGCTACTTGGAAAGCTGAAGTGGAAGGATCGCCTGAGCCCAGCAAGTCGAGGCTGAGGTGGTTGTGAGCGTGCACTCCAGCCTGAGCGACAGAGCGAGACTCCAATTCAAAAGAAAACAAAACAAAAGCAAAAACAACGTTTGGCCCAGGACTTGGTCAAGTGTAAAAGTTCGGTACTATCAGTGATAGTGGTCCACACCCATGCACTGGGGTAGTGGTAGGCAAAAACCATTTCTTTGTTTTGGCCAACTCAGGGAGAAGGAAAAAAAATCCTCAAAAAAAATTTGTCAAAGTTTTTCAAACCTTAGTTTCCAGGTATCAAAAAACTATTGTCTGAGACCCAATGGGCTAAAATGATGTCTCTAATTACATTAAAACATTTTGAAAAATCAAAGTGTAACTTATATAGCATAAGATGCACTAATCTTAAATGTATGATTTTTTTCCTTTGAGTTGGAGTCTCACTCTTGCCCAGGCTGGAATGCAGGGGCATACTCACAGCCACCACAGCTTCAACCTGCTGGTCTCAGGTGATCCTTCCGCCTCAGCCTTCCAAGTAGCTGGAACTACAGGCATGCGCCACCACGCCTGGCTAATTTTTTGATTTATTCTAGAGACGAGATCTTGCCAAGTTGCCTAGGCTGGTCTCAAATCTGTGGGCTCAGGCAGTCCTCTCCTAATCCCCTCCACTTCCTAAAGTGCTGGGATAACAGGCATGAGTCACTGCACCTGGTTAGGTGTTCAATTCAATACATTTTCCCATATGTCTGGCTTCATGCAATCATCTCTCAGATCAAGACATAGAATATTTCTAGCAATCTAGAAGGTTCTCTCTTGCTCCATCACAGTCAATACTAACCCACCTCTTTAATCACTGTCCCAAGCGCTATCATCTTTGACTAGTTTTATCTATTCTGGAACTTCATGTAAATTCAATCGGAACACAGGCACTCTTTTGTACCTGGCTTTTTTTTCACTAAATATAATATCTGTGAAGTTCATCTATGTTGTTGCACATATCACTTCTTTTTTTTCGTTGTTGCATAGTATTCCATTGTGTGAATACCCCATAATTTACTTATCTGTTCTCCTGTTGATGGAAATTTGGGCTTTTTCCATTTTTTGACTCTTATGAATAAAGTTGCAATGAATGTTCGTATACATGTCTTCGTGTGGGCGTATGAACCCATTTTTCTTGGGTATTCCTAGGAGTGGAATTCCTGGGTCGGATTCTTTGTATATGTTTAGTTTTGGTTTCAATCACATTTTAAAAGATTTGCTCTATAAAGAATGAGGCTTAGCCGGGCTTGGTGGCTCAGCCTGTAATCCCGCTCCTTTGAGAGGCTGAGGTGAGTGGATTGCCCGAGTCCGCGGGTTCGAGACCCGCCTGGGCAGCGAGACCTCATCTCTACAATAAATCAAAAAATCAGCCGGGTGTTGTAACGCATGCCTGTAATTCCGGCTACTCGGAAGGCTGAGGCGGAAGGATCGCCAGAGCCCAGTAGGTCGAGGCTGCGGTGGCCGGGAGCGGCCATTGCACTCCAGTCTGGGCGACAGAGTGAGACTCCAACTCAAAAAGAAAAAAAAAAAGAATGAGGCTTTACCCCAGGCACAGTGGTGCATGCCTATAGTCTCAGCTACTTGGGGGCTGAGGCAGGAGGAACGCTTGAGTCTAGTAGTTCGAGATTGCAGTGAGCTACGATAGCACTACTGCACTTCGGCCTGAATGACACAGCGAGATTCAGTCTCAAAAGAAAAAAAACAGAATGAGGCTTAGTGCAGTATATGAGACAGTTACTTCATAAACAAAGATTTTCCCAAACTTGCCAAGACAGCAGGAATTTCAACAAAGTTGTTTATTATTATTATTATTATTTTGAGATAGGTTCTCATCCTGTCACCCAGGCTAGAATGCAGTGGCACAGTCATAGTTCACTGCAGCCTCAGTCTCCTGGGCTCAAGTGATCCTTCTGCCTCAGCCTCTCAAAGAGCTAGGACTTTAGGTGTGCCACCCACACCTGGCAAATTAAAAAAAATTGTAGAGATAAGATTTTGCTATGTTGCCCAGGCTAGTCTCAAACTCCTGACCTCAAGTGATCCTTCTGCCTCAGCTCCCAGGTAGTTGGAACTACAGGCATGAGCCACAGTGCTTGGCCTATTATTATTATTAATAACCAAATTTTGCTTGCCCCATTATGGCTTCCTGTTTTGGCTGGAGAAAGGGGCTGTAGTGCAGAAGTGGATGAGGGTGGATTAGAGGAAAGACAAATACAAGAAAGAATTTACCAAGAGAGTTAGAAGCCAGGCATAGGCTGCTGAGATACTTTTGGAGTGGACTAGAACAAGTCCAAGTGGCTAATAGTCTCTAGAGAGGGAGACAGACTCGTCCTCTTTCTGTTTCCTTCTCAGACAGCCCTGCCTGGCAGCAAGTCAGGGCTGTCTGAGACCACCTAGGGCTGATCAACCTGGCTTCTGTCTCCAGGTATGTATTTTAAATTAAATAGGTGGCACACAGCTCACTTGCCTTTTACCGTAAACACCAACTCCGAGGCTTCCAGTGATGTCGTAAAAGCTTTATACCCAGCACCTTCTGAATCTGGATGGCTGGTGCCAGGCAAGCTTTTTCTAGAACTGTGGATATCAAGGTGTGGTGCCTGGACCAGCAGCAACAGCATCACCTGAGAACTTTTTAGAAGTGCTCATCCCTGGGCCCCACCCCAGGCCTCAGAATCCGAAATTCTGGGGAGGAGGCCAACCATGGCTGTTTTAACAAGCCTCCCCAGGGGACTGTGATGCGCACCAAAGCTTGACAACCACTGATCCATCCTGGTTTGCAACCTTGCTCTCACGTTGGAACCATTGGGACTGAAAAATAAATACTTCTGCCTGGCCTATCCCCAGAGTTGCTGATGTATTGGTCTGAGTTGTAGCCTGAGTATGTAGATGCTGAAAGCTCCCAAGGAGATTCCAGTGTGGGATCAAGGTTTGCCAAGATGGAAAATCTTCCATCTAGAGAAGGTGCTTTTGTTCCATCTCTCTGCCAGGGTCTTCAGGCCTCCGAGGCGACTCCCCTGATCCTGTGGTCCTGGTTGAATACCTTGAGAGTTTGGGGCCCATGTCGTGTGTCAGAGCCAGCCTCTACCTGAGCGTGAAAGCAGGTGGTGACTTGTCTTCCTGATGCTGCTTTCGGTGCCATCATATCAGTGGCTTGGAATCGGCTATGGTGGGGGTCTTTACACCACAGAAATGGGCAAACATTACCAATTGGGGCTATCAGCTCCCGGAGGATCTTTTGCTAATCGTTTACAGCTCACCCTGGGAAGATACCCTGCTTGGCATGTGCAGCCATGGTTCTGGATGGGAGAGGTCAGGGCTTAGGCTGAGTGACACCAGACCAGAAGGCCTCATACAATGAGAGATGGACAAGTGGTCAAAGGATGAGGCACGGTCAGAATCCGCGGTAGCCCTTAGGAGCAAAATGTGGGTAAAAATGGTGACAGGACTAAGTACATAATTTGGGGGACTCAGTACAAAATGAAAATTCTGGGTCCCTTGTTCAACACGCAGGGAAAAAGGTACCATTAGCTCCACTGAAGGTACTAAAATATAAAACTATTTTCCTGTCTTCTACTGTCTCTCTCTGTCAACCAGCATCTACCTAATGTCATGTTCTCTTGGATCCGGGATACTCTAGGGGCAAGCACTGTCCCTCACAGGTCCCTGGAAATCCTGCTTTAGGATTCTGCGTTCACAGCCCACCACCGCCTGCTGGGTTTCACCTTTCTCCAGACAGACCGACAGGCCATGTCCTGACTGGGGGCAAGGAAGTCAACTTCCACTTCCCACGGAAATACTGTCCCCACCAACGGGGGAGGGGTAACCCTTAAGAGATTGCACCCTCCCTGCTGGGATGGGGGCAGGTGAAGGGCCTGCCCTGAGCCAAGTGGCCTGCTGGATGCCATCCTGGGAGCGCCAGACCCATCCGATCCTTCCCTGGGAGTAGAGAACCTCAGTGGTTGCTGGGTGGGTGGAGAGAAGGAATCTGGGCAAGTCCAGGACACCCGAGGGTGGGGATCAGGCTGCCAAGAACCTATCCCGAGGAGGCTGAGAGTCGCGGGATGTGGGCCCGTATACCAGCCGAGGCTCCAAGCCTCCAGCTCATGTTCCATTGTCTTGTTGGACTTCACTTGCGAAAGAGAATTATTCACAGCAGAGCATTACAGCCCAAGCAATTACAAGCCCAAGCCCCTTTCTGAGGATGGGACCCTGTGTGACCGCACTCTTGACCCGCTCTCAAAGCTGGCCCTGCATGGTCATATGGTTAATGCTCTAAAACTTTCGTTTGGTAAAATTCACTCCTAGAGGGCTTGCCTATCTCTCTTCAGCCTTTATCCTCCAACTCAGAGGGCCAGCCCCGCTAGCCGAACACCCATCATGGACGGCGGGGGTCCTAGGGAATAGATTCAGCTCACGCCTGCATAAAAGTAGGACACGATGTAGCCGTTATTGATTTTCCTGTAACGAGTGAACTTTCTATTAAAACAATCACATAAATTATTTAACTAAACCCCACATAGCAGTCTATGGTAGTATATAACCAAGAGGGACAAGATCAAGCAAGCCCTTGAAAACAGACTAGAGAGCCCATACCCTGTGGCACATGACCTAAGAGGTCTAGGGTCACAACTTAATAAATCTGTTTTTTTCCACCCCTCTAGAGCTTTAGGGTTATGTATGATTCTATCCCTTCTGTCTCTACAAGTGTTTTCATAGAGGCCTGGACATCGCAAGCTGCTCTGTTTGGTATCAAGACACCTTCGATTCCATCCTAGGTGGACTTACACTCTCATCACCCTTATTTCACAAAGAACAATCGCTGCCTGCTGCCCCCAGGGGTTTTCGTAGGTGTGGCTGTCTCCACTCGGTTTTTTCTGCCTTGGTCAGAAGTGGGTGGGGCTGGGCTGGGCTGGGGACCAAATAGAAAAATGTTACCCACTTCCAAGATGCTGCATAAACCCCAGAGACACGCATTCCTTGGAGACTATGCTTTGACCCTCATCCAGAAACTCCTTTTTCCCACTGTTCTGCTGGACTGGATAGAAAAGTGATTTTGGGGTCAGGCGTGGTGGCTCACACCTGTAATCCTAGCACTTTTGGAGGATCACTTGAGCCCAGGAGTTCAAGACCAGGCTGGGCAACATACCAAGACCTCATCTCTATTGAAAAAATTTAAAAATTAGCCGGCGTTGTGGTGTGCATCTCTAGCTGCTTGGGAGGCCGAGGTAGAAGAATCGCCTGAGCCCAGGAGGTTGAGGCTGCTTTGAGCCGTGATGGTGCCACTGCACTCCTGTCTGGGCGACAGAGTGAGACTCTGACAAAAAAAAGCAATTTTTACATTGAATAGCTAATTATTATCCGGTAAGTAGCCAATGCTACTAGCAACTTAAAACCTGCTTCAGGTCTTTTGGATTTTTAAAGGAATTTTTGCCACTTGTCCTCTAAACATTTACAATTACAGTACATTTGAATAAAAGAAAATGGATTTTTTTTAAATGAAAAGTTATACAGTAGTTCCTTTGCATGTGCGCTTTCTGTTTTGGAGATCTTGGTGTGAAAAGAAAAGCCATTTACTTCTGCCCAGGAAGAGGGTGGAGGCCTGACTCTAGTGACCCCAGAGAGCCTGTTACCATCTCTGCCTTTTGTCTCTGGCTGTCTTGGGTGGAGGACTACTGTGCGTGGGGTTAATTGTCCAGTCGTAACTCTGGTCGTTAAAATTCAAGAGGTGCTCTCTGTAAGACACTTGAGGTAGATGAACTGTCCTGTAACTTTTTATATATGGCACCCCCCTCAGGTTCCCACACTGCTGTTGGTCTAAGCCAATTAGAACTCGTAAGGGGGCCAGGCCTTATCTCCCAGTGCCGGCTCTGTTGGGAGCCCCAGCCATGTCTCATCTTGGTCTATGTTGATACTTGCTTCCAGCTACAAAGTGCTTATTTTTTAGTTAAAAATAAAGCCATCTCCTCCTTGCCCTGTATTCACAGGACCCATTTAAATTTAGATCTTATTTTTTTAATTATCAATTTTTTTCTCTTTCTGAGTGCCTTTGTGAAGAGGGCTGGCTCCTTTTGAAGTTTATCTTCTTTGGTTCAATAATTTACCCTGGTTGAACTTAAGGATTTTTCTCTAACTAAATATAAAACAAAAGTCTCCCACCGCTGCTCCCTACTCCTGCTCCGTCCCACAAAAAAAGAGAAAGGTACAGAAGATTCTCTCCTTCACATCGGTCAGCGAAAGGCCTCCTTATTGGCTCTGTCACTTGGTGTCCTCTGCCTCCCTGGCGTTGCCATCTTCTGAACATTTGGGAGAAAATGAAGAATGATGAAACTTAATCTGCCAGCGCTTCAGAAGTGCAGCGTTGGAGTCGGGCTCCCATCTGTGGGGAAGCTCTAATTTCACTGGTTGTGTTCCTCCCATCATTCCAGGCTACAATTCACACAGATCAGATTCTAGGTATTGAGAACAAAGCCAGCAGAGCCCCCAGGTAAGACAGAAGGCATCCATTCAATGGTGGAATGCTGAACAAGAGTGGGGAGCCTGCTTTCCTTCAGTTGCAACAAATATGGCATCCTGAGTCCTTCTCTCACTTCCACCCCCTCTCCCTACTGCCTCTGACATAAGTTGGGTGGGATCCGTTAGCAGTGATGTGCTGGAGCCAATCACACACGTCTTCCCAACTCAGTTCATGGACATCACATTAGTAGCCTGAAATCAGCTACCATGAGAGTATTTACACCAGGGAAATGGATAACGGCTACAAATCAGGGTTTTTCTCCTTTGTAAAGGTGGGTTCACCAGCTCACCACTGTCTGTCCGTACTTGGCTCCCACTCCCATCTGTGTGCCTTCTGGCAAAAGCCAGAAAACTAAAAAATCACTTACCCCAGACTCCCTTACAACTAGGGATCAGGATGTGAAATAGGTTCCACTAAGTAGATGTGTGTGTTCTGACTGCTCAAATTGGAAGATGGGGGTGAGGTAGAGGTCATAGTCCTGTGTCTTTGCCTGGCCTCCTGTAAGCAAGCAAGGTTGTTGTGATGTGAAATCTTCTCTGGAGGCATTCTGATGTTCACTGTCCAGCTTTGTGGGTGGCGAGAAGCAGTGGCAATAGCCAGGCTCCTCATTATAACTTTCTGAACTGGTTATCAGTGGCTTTGGATCCTTCCACTGCAGCTGGGCTGTGTTCTTGAACTCATTAGTTCCTATGGCACCTTCTGCTTCCTGATTTTCTGATTGTGACTGTTGGAGTAAATCCCCGGGAGGGTCAGTCCTAGTGGTGATTTCTGGAGGGCCAGAATAAATGTCATCTCTTCAACAAATTATTTGTATCCAATTCCCTGTATTGAATTCCTTTCTGTTAAAATACCCAAAGTGGGGTTGGTTTGGGTCCCTGCAGTAAACTTTGCTATTCCTCTGCTTCTCGATTCTGCTCCTGCCACCCCCCCCACTAGAATCTTCCTTTGGGTACAGAAAAATCATCTTCCTGGATAGATGAGACATTTCTTGAGGGCAAAAATCAGTAGTATGAGACTTTCTTACAGTGTAATAGACTAGGGATGTTCAATAAATAACTGAATGCATGAGTGGATTGATTCATAGGTGTATGAATGATACAAGAGTGTTATAGATCTCTGACCTCAAGTTTCCACATAGCTCTGCTCTGATCTCCGTCCCCCTCTATCTGATATTGCCTAGTGGAAAAAGTATCAGCTCTGGGCTGATACTTTAAGATATTGAAAGGACGCTGTAAGCAGTTTCCTCATCCGTAAAACGGGGCTGATGTTAAACCAGGCAAACTGAGGTTCTTGTTCTAGCCATTTTTCATTCATTCAGCCCAGGGCTGGAGATTGGAGTCAGGTGACACCTGGCGTCAGGTGGCTACTTGTGTGAATCCTGCCTCTGACCCCCACTTGCTTTGAGTAATGGGGCAAGTGAAGTCTCCTCTCTGAGTCTCCATTTCCTCATCTGCAAAAGGAGTGAAAAAAATTCCCTTCTTCACTCAGGTGCTGCTGGTTTCAAGGTGTTCATGTGAATACAGTATTTTATGTGCGTGTGTCACCACTATCGTGTAGAGCCTCTGACACCTATTAGCTGCTTGATGAAAGTGAATGACGCTGACCAGAGTCCTAGCTCAGAGAGATAGGGAGCCTCATTATTTAAAGATGGGGTTTTAGGACCCTCAGAGTCATCTATTGTTTTGTGTTGTTTGGAAACACATCTCCTCAAAGCTGTCAGTGCTCACGGGAACTGGCAGAGCAGTAGCACCAGGCTAAAATTCCACAAAAACTTTCTTCCTAATGCATCTCTGGAAGAGAATGGACAGGTGCTTGAAAGACATGAGAAAGTTCCAGAAAGGGCAGGTGACAGTGAGCCAGGCCAGGTGCACTGCTTTTCCTACTCTTGTTAACTCTTTGGTCAACCTGACAGCCCACCTGAAGGAGTCAAGAAAATTAGGGGAGCAAGCTTTTTTTTTCTTTTGTTTTGAGTTGGAGTTTCACTCTGTCACCCAGGTATGCTCATGGCCAGGGTAGCCTCAACCTGCTGGGCTCAGGTGATCCTTCTGCCTCTGTCTTCCAAGTAGCTGGAACTAGCACGTGTCACCAAGCTCAGCTAATTTTTTTGATTTATTGTAGAGACGAGTTCTTGCCAAGTTGTCCAGGCTAATCTCGAACCTATGGGCTCAGGCAATCCTCTCGCCTCGGCCTCCCAAAGTGCTGGGATTACAGGTGTGAGTCACGGCGCCAGGCTGGGGGACAGGCTTTCAAAAGCTATCAGGGATCCATTGCTCTCTAAGAGTTTTTTGAAACTTTACCTTGCCTACCTTGAGGGCAAGAATTTTCCCTGGTGTTGGATTGCCAGTAACCTAGCATAGGTTCAGGACCCTGTTTTTGTACATGAGGGACTTATCTGGTGCTTGTTTGACACAGTTTATCAAGAGCTAGAAACTGCAGGCGGCTGAGTGACGTCATCTCCTGTATCAGATAAGAATTTCAGTTGCAGATGATGGAAAAATCTACCGAAGTTTCTTCGACATGAAGGGGAATGAACTACCTCTCACCCCATGAGTTAAAAGTAAATGAGCAGCGTGGGGCTCTTCAGCAGGCTGATGCAGCCCTGAATGGTATCACCAACCTAGTTCTTGGCTTTGCTCCCTTGGACAGACTCCCTCTCAAGCTCTCTGTGGTGGTTTCTGCTAGCTTCCAGCCTACCCCTCGTGGCCTTCAGATAGTGGCACCTCCAGACCTATATCCAGATAGCACCCGATCTTGTGGAAGAAAAAAGCTCTTTTCCCCAATTCTGGGCAAGCTTTCCTTCCATCTCATTGGCTCTGATGGGATTACATGACAATCCCTAGATCAGTCACCATGGGCTGAAGTTGGGCACCAGAAATATCCATTGGCCTTAGACTCTCAGGGTCTACCCCTGGGTCTGGGAGTGTGGCAGGCAGGATTTCTAAGAATGTCTCCCTAGACCCCATGCCCCATGCTATAGTATGCTTTATTTGACCCCTCCAAGTCTCATGTTGAAATTTGACCCCCAGTATTGGAGGTGGGGCCTAATGGAAGGTGTTTGGGTCATGGAGTGAAATCCCTCATGAGTAAATTAATGCCCTCCCTGGGGTGAAGTGTGAGTGAGTTCTTACTCTGTTAACTCCCTAAGAGCTGGCTGTTAACAAGAGCCTGGCACTTGTGGGATGACACACACTCAGTGACAACATGAGCATATCCTGGATATGGCCCCAAGTAGGGGGTTGGAGCCTGGGGAAGGGTCCTGAGGATGGCCAACCAGGAATGTTCCTTTCCTGTCAGGCTTCATGCCTGGGCATGCCGGTCATGCTGAGGCCATGGGTGAAGTGTTCTCCGGCCTGCTGACCACATCTTGCAGCTATGCATAGTGAATGTTCTCGTGCACCCTTCTTCGTGGCAGTCGGCCTTTCTGGTTGGTTCAGACCAGATCAGGCACACCTAGATCAATGTCCATAATCTTTGGTTACCTTTAGTTCACCTTTCGTTCATTATAATACAAAATATCCCACTCCTAGAGAGAAATCACAGCCATTTTGTGTACACATGACATATGTCTCAGTGTGTTCTCACACTGTGCATGAACTCTAGAAACCCAACCCTTTTCACCTTTAACCCCACACTCCGACCTGTGAAAAATGCTACATAACCTGTGTGCCTTTTACAATCTGGAACAGTTTTTCCTGTCTAGCCAGCAGCTCCTGGACCACCTTCCCTTTGCATAAGTTCCTGAATAAAGCCCATGTTGACTCTGGGTCATTTCTTTGGTCTCTCAGACACAATGTCTTCCCTTTTGGGGTCTTTGGGGATCCAACACTATGGTATATCCCCTCCCTCGCTTCCTGTCTTGCCATGTGATCTCAGCACATGCTGGCTCTCCCCTCCCCTTCCTCCATGAGTGGAAGCAGCCTGGGGCCCTCACCAAAGGTGATGCTGGTACTATGCTTCTTATATAGCCTGCAGAGCCATGAGCTGAATAAACCTCTTTCCTATATAAATTACTCAGCCTCAGGTATTTCTTCATAGCAACTCAAATGAACTAAGACCCCCCTGGGAAGCTGTAAATGGGATGAGATTTTACTCCTATGTTGTTGTGTTATGTTGCATAGTTGATCTTTAAACACGGAGATTATCTGAGTGGGCTTAATTTAGTTGCATAAACACTTAAAAGCAGAGAACTTTCTCCGGCTGGTGGCAGAAGAGAAAGGAGAAGAGAAAATCACAGCGATTCAGAACACAAGAAGAACCCGGATTGGCTTTATTGGCCTTAAGATGGAGGGGTTCATGTAAGTGGGAGCTGGATTCTGTCAACAACCTGAATGACCTTGGAAGCATATTTTTCCCAAAGTTTCCAGAAAGGAGCACAACCCTGCTGACATCTTGGTTTTTGCCTAGTGAACTTCTAAGCAGAGACTCGGTGTGACCACTTGTGACCCATGGAAACCATGAGCTCATAAGTGGGTGGTGTTTTAAGTCACCAAGTTTGTGTTAATTCATTACATAGCAAAAGAAGACAAATACAGAGGTGAAAGTCAACTCCATGCAAATCACATAGTTGAGAATGGGGGAAGAATGGTCCTCTAGGTAGAACTGCCAGATAAATAAAAATACAAGACTCTCAGTTGAATTTCAGATAAAGTACATTTCGTTGAGTATAAATATGTCCCCAGTTTGAATTTCAGATCAACAATGAATTTTTTTTTTGAGTTTGGAGTCTTACTCTATCACCCAGACTATAATGTAGAGGCACGCTCATGGCTCACTGCAGCCTCAAACTCTTGGGTTCAAGTGATCCCCTCATCTCGGCCTCTCGATTAGGTAGTCCTACAGGTGCGTGCCACCATGCCTGGCTAATTTTTCTATTTTTTGTAGAGATGAGGGTCTCACTTTGAGTTCTGGTCTTGAACTCTTGGCTTCAAGCAGTCCTCCCATCTTGACCTCCCAGAGTGCTAGGGTTACAGGTGTGAACCACTGCGCACAGCCAGTATTTTGTTTAATATGAGTATGTCCTGGGCTATATTTAGGATAAACTGACACTAAAAAATTATTCATTGTTTTGTTTATCTGAAATTCAAATTTCACAGCCCAAGTCACATGGAAAGTTCACATGTAGGCACTCTTGTCGACAGCTGACCTTCCAAATGACAGCTGGTGTCAACTGCCAGTCTATGCAAGCGTCATCTAAGACATCCAGCCTAGTTGAGACTCCAGAGGACCCCGACCCTAGCCAGCACTGCAGCTGCATGGGACTTCAAGCAGGAGCTACCCACCTGAGCCCAGTCAATCCACAGAGCCATGAGAGACTATCATCTGTTGTTGTTTTATGTGATAGGGTTCAGGACACGCTACCCCAAAATATGGCACCTTGGCATTAGAGAAAACCACAGAAGCAGGAAGGACTTTCTGACTTTCTTCCACCCTTTTCCCCTGGAGCAGATCATAAAATGTGGAAAAGAATTCTCTGACCTTCCCCTGCACAGGTCATAAGACCCTCACGTGAGAGAGGTGCCCTTTCTATTAGCCAGAGGAAAAGAGCATTTTTATTCCTGAAGACACAGGGGCACAGAGAATAATCTGAACAAACAGGCCTTGCTAAGTTCCCCAGTTTATTATCATCAGATCACACCCCCTTTATCCAATCATGCTTCTGCACGACTGTTTACTCTTCATCAAATTTAGCATAAAAATATGCAAGCTTCCCTGTTTCATGGGTCTTTATTTCTGAAGGCTCCTGTGTCATGTAAAACTTATATGAAATACATTTGTATGATTTCTTCTTGGTCATCTGTATTAAGTGCCTCAGCCACGAGCCTCGTGATGGGTGAAAAAAGAAATCTCTCCTCCCTTACATATTCCTCTATGTTTTGGGGTGGTGGTTACCCAGCAATAGGTCTTTGAAACAGAGAGAATGGCCTCCTAATGGATATGCCAATTATTTTCACAAGGACAAAGCAGGACTTTTTTCTCCCCTACCACTGCTCCATCCCCATCTTTTAAACTCATTTCTTAACCATTTGACACCACTGTTGGGTGAACAGAATGTATCATATTCCTAAATGTCACTGCATAGTAGTTAAGGGCAAAGGCAGGTAAGTTGTGACTTACATTTTGACTTTGTGCAAATTCTTTCACCTCTCTAAGCCTTGGATTACCCATCTTTGAAAATGGAATGATGGGCTGGTCTTCCAATCAGGGTGCTGCTGTGAGGATCATGTAAGAAAACATAGTGCTTGGCACATAATGAATGCTTAATAAATACTAGTTCTTGTTATTATCAGTAATGACATCCAGAAATAGCTTTCTTTTCTTCTTCTTCTTCTTTTTTTTTTTTAGTTAGGGGTCTTACTCTGTCACCCAGACTAGAGTGCAGTGGCATAATCATGGCTCACTGCAGCCTCCTAGGCTCAGGCAATCCTTCCGCTTCAACCTCCTGAGTAGCTGGGACTACAGAGGTGCGCCACCACGCCCAGTCAATTTTTTTGATTTTTTTTGTAGAGATAAGGTCTTGCTATATTTCCCAGGCTGGTCACAAATTCCTGGGTTCAAGCAATCCTCCCGCCTCGCCCTCCCAAAGTTCTGGGATCACAAGCATGAGCCACTGTGCCCAGTTCAGGAATAGCTTCCATAAACAAATTCACTGGTAGAAAGGACTACAGTTTAATTGTCCTGAATCTTTTTTATGTATGTATGTATTCATTTATTTTTTTGAGTTGGAGTTTCACTCTGTCGCCCAGACTGGAGTGCAGTGGCCGCTCCCGGCCACCGCAGCCTCAACCTGGGCTCCGGCAATCCTTCCGCCTCAGCCTTCTGAGTAGCCGGAATTACAGGCGCGCACTACCACGCCCGGCTAATTTTTTGATTTTATTGTAGAGATGAGGTCTCGCCTGCCCAGGCGGGTCTCGAACCCGCGGGCTCAGGCAATTCACTCACCTCAGCATCCCAAAGGCACGGGATTACAGGCTGAGCTACCAAGCCCGGCTATTGATTTATTTTTAAGTTGGAGTCTCACTCTGTCGCCCAGGCTGGGGCGCAGTGGCATGCTCACAGCCACCCCAGCATCGACCTGCTGGGCTCCGTCCGTCCTTCCACCTCAGCCTTCCAAGTAGCCAGAACTACAGGTGCATACTACCATGCCCGGCTAATTTTTAAATTTTACTGTAGAGACGAGATCTCACCATGTTGCCCAGGCTGGTCTCGAACCAGCAGGCTCAGGCAATCCTCTCGCCTCGGTCTCCCAAAGTGCTGGGATTACAGGCTTGAGTTACTGTGCCCGGCCTTATTGTCCTGAATCTGCAGTCATTGTTTCTGGTAGGGATTCCCCAGTTTGTGCCAGGTACTTGGCTTATAACTCCAGCAACTGATCACCTGGGTCACCTTGGAACACACTTTGCACTCGTTGAACTTGGAGAATTCATTAGGAAATCACATGATCAAAGATTAATGACTTTTAAAAAACGATTTAGGTGGGTGTTTAGTTATCATTGTCTCAAATTAGGAAAAGCTCCTCCCAACAGAGATGAATGTAGCTCTCCCTGATGGCCGGACCAAGGTGGTTCCTTCATCACTCTGTCACTGCAAAGTTACCCAGCCCCTAGGGGCTCCTCCGGCAACTCTCTAAGCAGGGGTGGCGGGCGTCTGGTTGGATCTTGACTCTGATTCAGCTCAGTCTCACATGAGGATTCCAGTCCTACCCCCAGCTACATTAAATGTCAAATCGTCATCTCCCCTCACTGGTGACCTCGAGAAGTCCTGTGTGAGGAGTTAGAGACGAGCAGTTTATGGAGAAGTTTCGAAGCACGAGCTGCTACTTTTTCTCCACGTGGGTGGCTTTTCCCTTTTCTTGGACTCCCTGACATCTTTAACAATCTAATGAGAGCTACAGATCTAGTCCTGGACAAAGTGCCTGTCTGCACACACTTTTGCTTCCAGTGTCAAGGATTCCTGTGAAAACTCGATTCAGAAAAAAAAAAAATCTTGGCTAGGTGTGGTGGCTCACACCTGTAATCCCAGCACTTTGAGAGGCCAAAGAAGGACTACTGCTTAAGCCCTGGAGCTCGAGACCAGCTTGGGCAAAATAGCAAGACCTCATCTCTACAAAAATCAAAGAAATTAGGCAGGCATGATGGCATCCACTTGCAGTCCCAGCTATTCAGGAGGCAGAGGTGGAAGGATTGCTTGAGCCCAGGAGGTCGAGGCTACAGTGAGCCATGATTATGACACTACACTCCAGCCTGGGAGACAGAGTGAGACCTCGACTTAAAAAAACCCCACAAAGAAACTTACTTCCTGATCTTCGTGTTAGAAATAGTTATGCTTCCCTCACTGTCTGCTTTTTTTTTTTGAGTTGGAGTCTCTGTCACCCAGACTGGAGTGCAGTGGCCACTCCCGGTCACCGCAGCCTCGACCTGCTGGACTCCAGTGATCCTTCTGTCTCAGCCTTCCAAGTAGCCGGAACTACAGGCGTGCACTACCACCCCCGGCTAATTTTTGATTTTATCGTAGAGATGAGGTCTCGCCAAGTTGCCCAGGTGGGTCTTGAACCCACGGGCTCAGGCAATCCACTCACCTCAGACTCCCAAGGAGTTGGGATTACAGGCTGAGCCACTGAACCCGGCTTGTTTTTATGTCACTGACTGTAGACATTACAACATAACCTGGCTTCCTTTTCCCCTGGGCTGCTGGGGAACTCAGTCTCAAGCTTGTGTTCTGCGTCCAGCGAGTGCAGCAGGTTTCATGGCAGGTATTTGGTGTAGTCAACTCACTCTTGGCTCCATCTTACTCTCCTATCCTTGTTTTCCCTTTGCCTCATTTGTTCTTATTTACTTGTAATTTATTCTATGCTGTTCGAGTGTATGCGTCTTTGTAAACCTTAAATACGTCTTTGGAACAAGGCAGATATAAATCAATAAAAACACACAGTGGCTAATGGAAGCTCTGGACAGCTTTCTTCTTGTGAAAACAATTGTCCCTGAATGTACAGACTGGTATCCTAGGGATGTGGAGGGCAACTGAGGAGGAAGGTGACAGAAAGACTCAGGGGTCTTTAGGCAGAGAAGCTGGCCTGGCTGGAAAGTCTACCCTTGCTAGAATAGTGGGCATTGCATTTGATATTTAAAACATCTTCCAATTAAAACAGTAACCACAGCCCTCCCTCAGCTGCATGGGAGAAAATATGTTTGTTTGTTTGTTTGTTTGTTTTGAGTTGGAGTCTCTGTTGCCCAGACTGGAGTACAGTGGCAGGCTCCCGGCCACTGCAGCCTCGACCCGCTGGGCTCTGGTGATCCTCCTGCCTCAGCCTTTCAAGTAGCCAGAACTACAGGCGCGCGCTACCATGCCCGGCTAAATTTTGATTTCTTGTACAGACGAGGTCTCGCCAAGTGGCCCGGGAGGATCTCGAACCTGCGGGCTTAGGCAATCCACTCGCCTCGGCCTCTCAAAGTGCTGGGATTATAGGCTGAGCAGATCACCTTAGGAAGTTCTTTTATTATGGGAAATTTCGAATACACTCAAAAGTAGATGATGATAACGACTATTTGAGTCACAATCTCACTCTGTCCCTTAGGCTGGAGTGCAGCAGCAAGATCATGGCTCACAACCTCAACTTCCTGAGCTCAGGTGATCCTTCCTGCCTTGGCCTCCCATGTACCTGGAACTAACGGTGTGTATCACCACACCTGGCTACTTTTTTTTATTTTTTGTACAGATGAAGTCTTGCTATGTGGCCCAGGTTGATCTTGTACTCTGGGTCTCAAGCAATCCTCCCTCCTCGGCATCCCAAAGTGCTGGGATTACAGAAGTGAACCACTGTGCCTGGCTAAAAGTAGATTACACACTATAATAAGCCCCCATATACCCTTCACCCAGTCCCAGTAGCCATGAACCCATGGCTAATCTTGCCTTATCCACACACCTCTTCTGTGGTTTACGACTTTTATTATTTATTTATTTATTTATTTATTTATTTATTTATTTAGAGCCAGAGTCTCACTGTCACTCAGGCTGGAGTGCAGTGGCATGCTCACGGCCACCGCAGCCTCAACCTGCTGGACTCAGGTGATCCTTCCACGTCAGCCTTCCAAGTAGCTGGAACCACAGGCGCATGCCACCACGCCCAGTTAATATTTTGATTTTTGTAGAGATGAGGTCTCGCCAAGTTGCCCAGGCTGGTCTTGAACCCGTAGGCTCAGGCAATCCTCTCACTCCACCTCCCAAAGTGCTGGCACTGCACCTGGTGGTTTAAGACTTTTAATATCTAAATCAAAGTAAAATATACATACATAAAAGTGCATACAGTATATCCTAAGTAGACACTGATCACATCTTCACACACTGGGCACACCTGTGTATCCAGCACCCAGGACAAGAAACTGAGTCCCCCAGAATTCCCCTCCCCCCCATTATTGTTCTCTCCCTCCCCCCAGGGTGACTGCTATCCTGACTTCTAACATCATGTATGAATTTTGCCTGTTTTTGACCTTTATATATAGACTCTCGGGTCTGGCTTCTTACCCCACATCGTGTTGGTGAGGTTCGTCTGGGTTGTGAGTTGCTCATTCCTTTTCACTGTTGAGTGGTATTCTGTTGTATGGATGTGCCACAGTTTATCCTTTTTTCTTCTTCTTTTTCTTTTTTTAGAGACAGGGTCTCACTCTGTCATCCAGGCTGGAGTACAGTGGTGCCATCACAGCTCACTGCAGCCTCGAGCTCCTGCATTCATAATCCTCTGCCTTTTGAGTAGCTGGGACTACAAGCACATGCCATCGCATCTGGCTGATTTTTTCTTTCTTTCTTATTTCCTTCCTTCCTTCCTCCCTCCCTCTCTCCCTTCCTTCCTTTTCTCCCCTTCCTTCCTTCCTTCCTTCCTTCCTGACTGATCTTGAACTCCTGGCCTCAAGCAATCCTCCCAACTCGGCTTCTCAAAAAGCTGAGATGGCAGGCGTGAGCCATTATGTCTGTCCTCGTTCCTTTACATTGGGCATTTGGGTAATGCCAGTGTGGGGTCATTATAAATAGCTGCTATGAATATCCTAGTACATGTCTTTGGGGGAAAACGTAGGTGTGCCCATTTTTCTTTGTTATTCTGAAGCACATTCCAGGTACTGTGTCATTTCACCCATAATTATTTTAGTATGCCTCTGAAAGCCACAGAGCCACAATTGCATCTAGGTGTTAAGCAGTTTAAGTGAAAAATACCTACAAGTTAATAATAAAAATCAATAACTACTTAGTGCAGTCAAATATCCAGTCAAGGTTCAAATTTCCAATTGTAAGGTAATTATTTTTTTTTAGTTGGAATCTCACTGTGTTGCCCAGGCTAGAGTGCAGTGGTACGCTCAGGGCCACCACAGCCTCAACCTGCTTAACTTAGGTGATCCTTCTACCTCAGCCTTCCAAGTAGCTGGAACTACAGGTGCACACCACCACACCCATCTAATTTTTCTTGATTTATTGTAGAGACAAGGTCTCACCAAGTTGCCCAGGCTGGTCTCGAACCCCTGAGCTCAGGCAATCCTCTTGCCTCTGCCTCCCAAAGTGTTGGGATTACAGGCGTGAGCCATTGAGTCTGGCCATCTTAACCTTTTTTAAGTGTCATAGGTCAACATATTCACATTATTGTCCATCCAGTTTTCAGAGCTTTTTCATCTTCCAAAATTGAAAGTCTGCACCCCTTAAACAACAACTCCCATTCCCCTTCCCCAGCCTCCTGCAACCCCCATTCTACCTTCTGTATCTGTGAATTTGACTAGGTAGCTCAGAAGGGGAAATCATCCAGGATTTGCTTTTTTGTGACTAGGGTATTTAGCTTAATATAATGGTCGTTATAATCTTTTATTTCCTTTTTGTATATATACAATGCTTTCCATGCTAAAATATTATATGAAGCCAAAAACCTAGCTGGGAAGTTGGGAAAAGTGTTATCCGTTGACCAGAAATTTGGGGAAGAGGTAAGGGAGAAAGAATCCTCACAGAAGCTCTGAAGGTCCCCGAATTCCACATAGGCAAAAGAGGCTTTCTTCTCAAAGGTAAATTTCCGGGAAAACCTTGGAAAAATCCCAAGACTGGAGGCAGTATGGGCTGGAAGAGGGAGGATAGGCTGCAAGACTGTTGGTGAAGCTGTGAGTTGAAGGTGCTGCCCCTGATGCCAGCTCTCAGGGAGCTGGTTCCCGATGCTTGCCTCCGGGTAAAGCCATGAGAGCAATACTCCAACGTGGGAGTTCTGACCCAACATAGTCCCACAGATTGTGGCTGAAGGAGAGGGCAAGGCCCCTGGGGGTGACCTTAGGGAAGTCCTCACTGTTGGAAGACAAAGTCTCTGTTGAGGATTGAATGCTCGTGTCTCCCCAAAATTCATGTGTTGAACCCCTACTCCCTAATGTGATGAAATTAGGAGGCAAAATCTATGGGAGGTAATTAGGGTTAGATGGGGTCATGCGGGTAGGACCCTCATGAATGATATTAGGGTCCTTATACGAGTCTCCAAAGAGCTTTCTTCTCTCTGCCATGTGAGGACACAAGGAGAAGGTGGCTGTCTGCAATCTGAAAGAGAGCCCTCCCTAGAACTCAACTTTGCTGGCACCTGATCCCAGACTTCCCGCCCCCAGAACCATGAGAAATAAAGTTCTGCTGTTTAGTAAACCACTCAGTCTATGATACTTTGTTATAGCAGCTTGAACTAAGACACTACCCAAACATTTAAATAAAAAAGGTGAGGTTGGGCACTGTGGCTCATGCCTAGAATTCTAGCACTTTGGGAGGCCGAGGTGAGAGGTTTTCCTGAGCCCATGGGTTCCAAGACCAGCCTGGGCAACTTGGCGAGACCTCATCTCTACAATAAATAAAAAAAATTAGCCGGGCATGGTGGTGCATGCCTGTAGTTCCAGCTGCTTGGAAGGTTGAGGCGGAAGGATCACCTGAGCCCAGCAGATCAAGGCTGCAGTGGCCATGAGTTTGCCACTGCACTCCAGCCTGGGAAACAGAGTGAGAGTCCAACTCAAAAAAAAAGAAAGAAAAGAAAAGGTGGCTTGACCCAAGCCCTTTCTCACCAAAACAACCATGAGTTTGGGCTCCCATAACCAGCATTTGCTTTTGCTATTGTGAAAACAGGCATTTTTCATTGGAGTTTTAAAAAATACACACCACCCTCTACTATAGATAAGCTTAGACCTTCATCTATAACAGGAACAGAGAGTAAAGAGTTATCAAACATATTTGAGGAAAACCAACATCACGAAAGAGAGGAACCAAACTAAACAAACAAAAGAACTAATCCCCACAGAATTCTGCCAGGATCTAGAGAGATATTTAAATGAAATAAAAGTACTATTCATAAATGGAGAGCTGACTGCTGTCAAAAGAATATGTCAGAGTTCTTGAAATTACAAAAAGTGCAATTGCTAACATAACAAGCTCATTGGAGGAACTGAGTGGCTGACGGACCGTGGCTGCTTATTGAATGGATGACAGTGCCAAGATAGTCTCCCCAAAAGTGCAGAAAAGATAAGGAGATTAAAAAAACAAGTGTAAGAGAACAGTTAAGAGACATAGGGCAGGACCTGAAATTTAACTCTCTAATAGGAATTCTCAGAAGCCAGGAACAGAAAGCCTGTAGGAGAAGAAATAATCAAAATAGTGATGAAATTTCCCAGAGCTGGAGAAAAGTTTCAATTTTTAGATCCAAAGAGCAGACCAATTGCCAAAAAGGGAGAATAATAAAAGAAATTCCAAAAGGCATCACAATTTCTGAACTCTAAGGGTAATGAAAAAAAAAGTCCAAATACTCCAGAAATATAAAATGTAGTAACTGGATGTTCAAGACCTCAGCTGGAATGCTAGAATACAATGGAACAAGGTCTTCAAGCTTCTGAGGAAAACTATTTTGAAATTTGAATCCTATACCCAACTCGACCAGTCGGGATCCAATCAAGAAAAGAAAAACTGGCACCATGTGGAAGCCAGAAGCTGAAAGCTTCTCTTTCTCTCTTGCCTTCCTACCTCTTCCCAGAGTCTCCTCTTAGCAGAAGCTAACAGGAAGGCAGCTGGGAATTGTAGTTTGCAGGCTTCTAGCCCCAGCACGATGGAGCTGAGTTCATCAGGGTGAGTATAGTGCTGAGAGTCAGGGAGTGAACATCAGCACACTAGACAATCACATCCAAGTGTGAGAGCAAGTTAAAGATGTTTCTTCTTAAAAGGGCTTGAGAAGTTTAACACCTTCCGAAATAATTCTTTGAAGTGTCCTCCATCAAAGCAAAAAGTGAGCAACTTGGATGAAGAGAACGACAAAAAACTATCAGTCTCAGCAAAGACAGATTCGTGTCTGTGGCATCTCACACAAGGGGGGCACTGTCAAGGAGTTCCAAAGGAGGGAAAACATCCCTATTCAATTCTCCAGTGGTTTTCTGTGAAGGAGTCTGGAGGACAAGTGAGGGAAAGCAGGGCAGTGAATGTGTAGGGAGGAGGTGTCTAAATGGAGTTTTATCAGAGATTGGGATAGGGTGGAGGTATAGGGCCTTTCCTGGGAACATTTTGGATCCTTACCCTAGCACCCTCTCACATTCCCTTTTCGCAAGGCAGGATGGGCCCACAGCGTTCCACATATCCCTCTACTGGTAGCAGCTCCACTGGGGCCTTCTGTGCCCTCATTCTGGCCTCTGGCTCTTGGGTGCCCTCTTCCTAGCAGTCCCCATGGGCCCTGCCCTGTGCTCTTCTCCATCAAAACCCAATCTGGGCTCATCTGCCGGTTCATTGGCACTTTCATAAAGATAACAGATTAACCAAAGGAATGAAGCACCAACTTTAGACTTTCAGGCTATTTATGGCCAGTGGAAGGAAGCAAGGGCTATTTCAGTACTTCTCTAATCATTCCAGAGAGGCCATGTTTTTATACAAGCATTTATCTGGAGGAGAACCGGGCAAAGACAAGAGAGAAAGGGAGGCTGAGCCGGGTGCGGTGGCTCACGTCTGTGATCTCAGCACTTTGGGAGGCAGAGGAGAGAGGATTACCCGAGCTCAGGGATTCAAGACCAGCCTGAGCAACATGGTGAAACCTCATCTCTACAATACATCAAAGAATTAGCTGGGCATGGTGGTGTGCATCTGTGGTTTCGGCTGGTTGGAAGACTGAGGCAGAAGGATCGCCTGAGCCCAGCAGGTCGAGGCTGCAGTGGTCATGAGTGTGCCATTGCACTCCATCCAGCCTAGGTGACAGAGTGAGATTCTGACTCAAAAAAATAAATAAATAAAGGGAGGCTGGGAACACTGGCAGGGGAAGGGTGGGGATGTGCACCAGATACCACCAGATACCACCTTCAAGGATCTTTTTTAAAGTACTCTAAAATACCTTTTAGCATTTATTATTATTATTTTTTGAGAGATGGGAGTCTCACTATGTTGCCCAGGCTGGTCTCAAACTCCTGGACTCAAGTGATCCTCCTGCCTCGGCCTTCCAAAATGCCGTGATTACAGATGTGAGCCTCCACACCCGGTCGATGCTTTTAAAAATATGTTTAAAGCCGGGCTCAGTGGCTCAGCCTGTAATCCCGCGCCTTTGGGAGGCTGAGGTGAGTGGATTGCCTGAGCCTGCAGGTTCGAGACCCGCCTGGGCAGGTGAGACCTCATCTCTACAATAAATCAAAAATTAGCTGGGCGCGGTAGCGTGCACCTGTAGTTCCAGCTACTCGGAAGGCTGAGGCGGAAGGATCGCCGGAGCCCAACAGGTCGAGGCTGCGGTGGCCGGGAGCGGCCACTGCACTCCAGTCTGAGTGACAGAGTGAGACTCCAACTCAAAAAAAAAAAAATATTTAAGCCAGGCACAGTGGCTCATGCCTGTAATCTCAGCACTTTGGGAGGTCAAAGTGGGAGGATTGCTTGAGCCCAGGAGGTTGAGACCAATCTGGACAACTTGGTGAGATCTCGTCTCTATAATAAATAAAAAATTAGCTGAATATGGTGGCACATGCCTATGGTTCCAGCTGCTTGGAAGGCTGAGGTGGAAGGATTGCCTCAGCCTAGCAGGTCAAGCCGTGCCACTGTACTCTAAGCTGGGTGACAGAGCGAGAAAAGACCAGGTCATATAGACTCAACCTTCCCAACTGTGCCAAATTCTGCCTGTTGTCAGCACATGGCTGTTCTTCTCTTCTTCCTTACTGCATGTGTCAGTCTGCTCGGGTTGCTATAACAAAGGACCACACATTAGGGGCTTAAAACAAAAGAGATGGGTTTTCTTACAGTCTGGAAGCTGGAAGTCCAAGATCAAGGTGTCACAGGGTTGTTTGCTTCTGAGGCCTTTCTCCTCGGCTCACACATGGTCGTCTTCTCACTGTGTCTTCACATGGTCTTCCCTCTGTGCACGTCTGTGTCCTCACCTATTTTTTTTTTTCAGTTGGCGTCTCACTCCGTCGCCCAGGCTAGAGTGCAATGGCACGCTCATGGCCACCCCAGCGTCGACCTGCTGGGTTCAGGCGATCCATCGCAATCTTCCAAGTAACTGGAACTACAGGTGTGCACTACCATGTCCAGCTAATTTTTGATTTATTGTAGAGATGAGGTCTCGCCAAGTTGCCCGGGCTGGGCTTGGACCCACTGGCTCAGACAATCCACTTGCCTCTGCCTCCCAAAGTGCTGGGATCACAGGCTGAGCCACCAAGCCTGGCCTCACCTCCTCTTCTTATAAGGAGATTGGTCATCGTGGATTAGAGCCTAACTTAATGACCTCATTTTACCTTAATCACCACTGTAAAGGCCCTATCTCGAAATACAGTCACATTTTGAGGCACTGGGGGGTTACTACCTCAACACATGAATTTTGAGAGCACACAATTCAGCTCATAATGTTAACAGAACTCCAGTTTTATGCATGGTGTGCCTAGCTAAAAGCTGAGATTTCTCAACTTCCCTTGAAGCTAGGAATGGTCATAGGATACAGACTTGATGACAAAATATGGCTGGAGTTCTTGGGTGAGATTTCTGGGAAAGCTTCTGTAGGATGACACACACTCAGTGACAACATGAACATACCCTGGATATGATCCCAAGCACGGAGTTGGAGCCTGAGGAGGAGTTCTGGGATAGCAAACCCAGGATGTCCCCTTCCCCTTAGGCTCCATGCCTGGGCCCGTGGGTCATGCTGAGGCCATGGGTGAAGTGTTTTCCGGCCTGCTGACCACATATTGCAGCTATGCATAGCGAATGTTCTTATGCACCCTTCCTTGAGGCTGTTGGCCTTCCTGACTGGTTCAGACCAGATTGCTGGGATCACTACCCATAACCTTTGGTTACCTTTAGTTCACCTTTTGTTCATTATAATACAAAGTATCCCACCCCTAGAGGGAAATCGCAGCCATTTTGCCTACATGTAACATCTGTACCAGTGTGTTCTCACACTATGTTTGCGCACTAGAAACCCTACCCTTTTCACCTTTAACTCCGCACTCCGCCTTATGGAAAATGCTACACAACCCGTACACCTTTTACAATCTGGAGCCATTTTGTCCTGTCCAGCCAGCAGCTCCTAGACCACCTTTCCTGTACGTGAATTCTTAAATAAAGTCTATGTCTTATCTATTGTCTCCGGGTAATTTCTTCAACCTCTTGAACACTTCCCCTTTGGAGTCTTTGGGGGTCTGGCACTACAGCTTTCTTACAAGAGAGGCTAATTCAGCTTGCCACCCTTCCCCTTCTGCCCTTCGTTGTTATCCTGCCTGAAATTCTGGTGTAATGGTGGGAATTCTGGCGGCCATCTTAAGAACACGGGGTGGTGGTCCACCCTAAAGATGAAGGAGAAAAGGACTGGGTCTTTGGTGGCCTCATGGAGTGGCCATACTGGCCCTGGCTGGCCCGCCTCTGGACTGATATTACAAGAGAGAAAAATAAACCCCTCCCTCGTTTAAGCCACCAGTTTTCAGGGTTGTGTTACTGCAGTTGAACATAATATCTAATTGTCAGGGCAATAAGTACTTTGATTTTCCAGTCCTAGAAACGTGTTCCCTGCAGCCTGACACGGCAGTCTGCAGGATGGGGCCTGGCTGGAGGAGGAGCGGGCTGGGGGAGTCTCTGGCACTGATGGAAGGAGGCAGAGAGAGACGCTGCGCGCTGATGACTCTAGCTGGGAAATTGGCAGGCGGCGTTAGCCCCTCTGAGGATCTCGAAACAGACGGTGTTTGAAGTGGGGTGGGGATGCCATCCTGCGTCTTCTAAGAAGCACCTGAGGATAAAAGCTCTGGAAGCTGAGGTGTCTGTAAAAGTGACATGCCGAGAATCACTAAATGGCTGTGAAGGCTCCTCGGGCCCTTTATGTTCCTTCCGCGTGGAGCAGAAGGCCCCTCCGCTTAGGCAGACGGTGTCCTCCCCTTGAGGGGTCAGTGTGAGTGGCGTTTGTCTGGTGGGGTGTCACCAGTGGGGAGGGAGGGCTGTCGTGGCATGGAGCGTGTAGGTAAGGCTTTCAGTGCATCCTCTCCCCAGCACGCACTCAACATACCAAATGAACCTGGAGCCGGGATTCGTACATGACAGCAGGGAGATAAGCAGGGAAGAAAAGGCGCGCGAGGGGGATGATGAATATTCTATTTGTGACATTTTTCCTGTATTCAGTCAAATAGAAGAAAGTGTTCAAATAACGAGCAGTCACTTTGGTGGCTACTGTGGCAGTTCCTTGGTAACGTGGCACTTAACTCACTCCCCACTAAGGAGGGGTGGCCTCTCACGGGGTGCTGGGGCAGATCATGGGGCGTGGCAGTGGGAACGGGGCTGAGATTCTGGGAGAACGTTCCACGCCCAAGTGTGCCCTTGACTTCTACTGTGAGGGATCTCAAGCCTCTCTCGTTCTGCTCTTCCTCCCATGGAAGGAATGAAAAGGAGGATGTTCTGTGGTGGGTGGGAGGAATCAAGTAAGGCAGGAGGTTTGTGAATCCCAGGGATAGATTAGGGGGCGTTGAGGTCAAGTTCAAGCCACCATTTGGATCCTGGGTTGCTGTAAGGCACGCTGAGGAGAAGGCACACACGCTGGCTGTGAGTTGTGTTGGGGTGTTTGTCTTAGATTGGCTTCTCTTAGGGGTAGGCCCTGGGCAAGGATTCCCGTGGAAAGAGTTTATTTGGGAAGGGAGTGGGTATGAGAGAGAAGGAAGGGAAGTTGACACAGAATGTGGTAACCTTAACTGTAATAGGTCTGTTGTCTGATGTGCGTGGCAAGTGAATACACTGAGACACATGATTGCTGCAGAGAACGTGATTAATGGTAGGGCCTCCGAACAAGGAAACGGGAGGGAACCTCAAATTCATCCCCCTGAGGAGTTTGGGACTAGGCTTCACAAAGGTTTTTGATTGGGCCCAAGTGTGGAGATTGTTGACTGGTCAAAGAGGGTGAAGTCACAGGACAGGGAGATGAAGAAATTTCCCTCTTGTCAATTCTGTTCTTCTGTGGGGTGGTCTCAAAACTGGTTGGCACCAGCTGTTTCGCTGGAGTTGAGGACCGGAAAAACATCTTAAGTAGCCGGGTTCGGTGGCTCAGTCTGTAATCCCACGCCTTTGGGAGGCTGAGGTGAGAGGATTGCCTGAGCCCGCGGGTTCGAGACCCGCCTGGGAAACTTGGCAAGAACTCATCTCCACAATAAATCAAAAGAAATCAGCTGGGCATGGTAGCGCATGCCTGTAATTCCGGCTACTTGGAAGGCTGAGGCGGAAGGATCACCGGAGCCCGGCAGGTCGAGGCTGCGATGGCCGGAAGCGGCCACTGCACTCCAGTCTGGGCGACAGAGTGAGACTCCGACTCAAAAAAACAAAAACAAAACAAAACAAAAAACATCTTAAGTGATTCTTTTTTTTTTTTTTGGTTCCCAAGTTTTATTCAAGAACTCATACAAAATATTGAAGATAAATGAATTTTAATCCTCATCTTCCTCCTCTTCTTCATCCTGGTTAATTTGGAAGTAATGTAACTCGTAACTCTCTTTGCTGTTAGCAACTATGCGCAACCAATCACGTAGGTTATTCTTCTTCAAATATTTTTTGGTGAGATATTTCAAATACCTTTTGGAAAAAGGCACCTCGGAAGTCACAGTGATCTTGCTCTTGCTCCTTTCAATAGTCACAACTCCTCCACCGAGATTCCCAGCTTTTCTGTTCACTTTGATCCTCTCTTGCAAAAACTGCTCAAAATTGGCTGCATCCATGATTCCATCTTCTACAGGGTGGGTGCAATCAAGAGTGAACTTCAGAACCTGCTTCTTTTTTTTTTGCCCCCTCCTTCGCCACAAGCTTTTTCACGGGCGCCATGGCGGCAGCAGAGGCAGAAACTTAAGTGATTCTTAAACCAAAGCCTTATGATTCCAACGTAAGAAATCCCTATCTATAGGAACAATGGGGGTACAAATGGTCAATATCTAGTGACTTCCAGTTACAAATGAGTGGGTCAAAGTGCAGTCTGATTAATGCTTAATTATCGCCATGTTTCTGTCCAGAATTCCTGTTAACCCTGTGAGGACAGCTTCATAATGAGCAGAGGCAACATAGAGCAATGCAGAGGGGTGAGAAAGTTGGGGTATGGAGTCACCAACTCCTGTTTCTTGTCAGTGATGGGCTACTCCCAGGAATGCAACTCCCCAGCCCTTCAGGCTGCTCAGCATGCAACCGAAGCATGCTTCTATGACCAGTTCTCCGACAGAGCTGCAGAAGCCTCCAGTGAGATGCTTCTGTGTGAACTCAGTGCAAGGGACATGGGTGTGATGCTGACAGTGACTGCTAAAGTGCTTGCCTAGGTGTGATGGCAGGAGTGGGCTGAGTGAATGTTGTTATGGCCATCTGATTGCCCCCAGACTCATGCCTGCCCTTTCCGCTCTGCTCTGTCTCACAGGGGACTGCATTTCCCTGGCTCCCTTGTTCTCTGGCTTCCTGGTATATCCTGCCAACGGGAGCCACTGATGGAAGCCATGGGCCAGAACGAGGGACAACGCCAGGGTGTTTCTCCCTCATTCTCTGCATTGAGGAGCATTCCTGAAGCAACTGGGTCTCTTCTGAGGTGCCAGTTTTTGCCAGGTGCCCTGGCTTCCAGGCTGTCCTTCTAGCTTGGAATGTGGTTGCGTAGTTGGGCCTGCCTTCTTACTCCTCTGTCCTTGCCATGAGAAGCTCTTCTCTCTGAAAAACTAAAATCAAATGTCATTTTAGGGTCACCCCTGTCTCTTTTGGGAACGATGACAGAATGGAGGAGTCTGTTACAGACAGAAATGGGCGGTTTCTCTCTCTCTCAATTCCCATACATTATTCTAAGAGTTAACTGACTCTAATTCAATCAGTAAGAGTTGGATGCCTTTCCCGAAAGTTTTGCTTAACATGTGAGACCAGTAGTCTGTCTTTTGCTTTCTCTGTTTTTTGAATATATGATGAGGGAAGTCCCATGATGGGCAGACCTATCTTTATTCCAGTTAACCCACCCGGCCACCATCGAGCTTTCTAATTCAGTCTGGGGCAGCTACAGGAATCTCTGACACTCAAATCAACATTCCATTTCTGTCTTGAAGTAACACCCCAAAACAGTCTTCCGAAAACTGTGGTCCCCCAAAAACCTGCCTAGGATCACGTGGGGGCTTGTAAATGTATAGATTCCTTGACCCCACTCCAGATTTACTGAATCTGAATCTGGGAGGCTAGAGTCAGAGGAGCTACATTTTGAATGCATCTCTCTGCTCCTACCTGATGAATCTCAGGCACACTAAACTTTGAGGTCTACTCTTACGACTTCAAAATATTTGCCACTTAGTGTTCTGAGTTTCTGGAAGAAATAAGTCTAGAATTTTCTTTCCTCCTTCCCTCCCTCTTTCCCTCTCTCTCTCTCTCTCTGTCTCTCTTTATCTCTCTATCTCTATCTCTATCTCTCTTTCTTTCGTCTCACTATTTGCCCAGGCTAGAGTGAACGGTTCACTGCAGCCTTGACCTCCTGGGCTCAGGCTTTTACCTCAGCCTCCTGAGTAGTCAGGACTACAGGTGCACACCACCATATCCAGCTAATTTTTTTATTTTTTGTAGCGATGAGGTCTTGTTATGTTGCCCCGGCTGGTCTTGATCTCTTGGACTCAAGTGATCCTCTTGCCTTGACCTCCTAAAGTGCTGGGTTTATAAATGTGAGTCACTGTGCCCGACCTTGAATTTTCTTTTTAAAGAAAGAAATACACCACTACACAATATATCCATGTAACAAAACAACATTTATATCTCCTAAATCTATAAAAAAATTTTTTAAATCAAAAACAGTTTATAAAAGGAGAAGGACGTTGTTCTACTCTTCAACTGCTGACAAACCACCCCAAAACTTAGTGACATTAAATAACAGTTTATTATTATCTCTTTTTTTTTTTTTTTTTTTTTTGAGTTGGAGTCTCACTATTGCCCAGACTGGAGTGCAGTGGCCGCTTCTGGCCACCGCAGCCTCAACCTGCTGGGCTCCGGCAATCCTTCCACCTCAGCCTTCCAAGTAGCCGGAATTACAGGCACGCGCTACCACACCCGGCTAATTTTTTTATTTTTATTGTAGAGATGAGGTCTACACCTGCCCAGGTGGGTCTTGAACCCGTGGGCTCAGGCCATCCACTCACCTCAGCCTCCCAAAGGCGCGGGATTACAGGCTGAGCCACCGAGCCCGGCTTATTATCTCTTGTTATTCGGTGGGTCAACAGAGCTCATCTAAGTGGTTTTGCCTGGGATCTCTCATACAGTTAGAAGGCAGCTGGGGCTGAAGTCAGCTGAAAGCTTGACTGGATTGGACATGTGAGATGGCTTCTTCTGTCCCACGTGTGGCACTACTGTGCTCCTGCATGCGTTCCTTCTCCGTAACAGAGTAGACTGTACTTTTTTCAGGGTGGCTCAGGGCTCCAAGCAGAAACCTCTAGATCTCTTAAAGGTGAAGCACACAACCAACAAGCTCACTTCTATGGAATTCTACTAGTTAAAGTAGTCACAGGTCAGACTAGACTCGAGAGGTAGAAAAATAGACTCCACCCCTCAGTGGGAAGTGGTACGGCCAGGGCTGAATTGACTTTACAATTTGGGAGGTCCATGATTTCAAAAAAGAGGAAATAATGCTATTAAAGGCACTGTCTCGGTCCATTTGTGCTGCTATAAAAATACTCGACACTGGGTAGCTCATAAAGAATGGACATGTATTTCTTATGATTCTGGATGCTGGGAAGTCCAAGATCAAGGCACTGGCAGGTTCAATGTCCGGTGAGAGCCCTGCCTCTGCTTCCAATATGGTGCCTTGTCGCTGTATCCTCCTGCTATGTCTTCACATGGTGGAAGGAACAGGAGTGGTGAATAGGGGCCAACTCCCTCTATCAAGCCTTGTTATAAGGGTACCTAATCCTATTCATGTGGGCCAAGCCCTCATAACTCAATCACTTCCCAAAGGCCCCACCTCCCAATACTGTTGCGTTGGGAATTCAGTTTCAGCATGAATTTGGGAGAGGACAAAAGCATTCAAACCATAGCAGGCACTAAAATGTAAAGCTTTTTCCTTTCTTCCATGTGTTCTCTCTTGACTTATGGCGTTTATTAGCTATTTAATGTGCTTCTAAGTAAAAAAAATTAAAATTTTAAATTATTAACATGAAGGTATCATTTATCTATATATTGTGCAATGTCAGTTTTAAATGCAAATATAAGAGCATTTAACTAGTATGCAGAATCACTGAAATTACACAATTTGTGTTTCGGAGCTCATACATGCATATGTATTTTGTTCTTACCAGAACAGCGGAGACTGTTTTATTTGACTTCTTGCTATACTCGCATGCAATTGAGACTCTGTCTTCAGCTTACCAACCAGTAAGGAAGGACTGGAAGGAAAAAGCGTTATGGGTTGCCATAACTTTCTCTTTCCTGTTTTTGTTTTTGTTTTTTGAGACAGGATCTTGTTCTTTCGCCCAGGCTGGAGCTCAGTGGTGCAATCATAGCTCACTGCAGCTTAGAACTCTTGGGCTCAAGTGATCCTCCTATCTCAGTCTCCCGAGTAGCTGGGGCTACTGGCACATGCCACCACTCCCCAAGGGACCCTCCTGCTTTGACCTCCTAAAGTGCTGGGATTACAAGCACCATGCCCGGCCGGCCTCCCTTTCTTTTACCATATTAAGTGTAAGTAGTTGGCTAAGACAAGGAAGTAACAAAAGAAAGACCACGAGAGGGTTCCTTGGTCATTTGTGTTTTTTCAAATGCCATGGCCTTCTTTCTGCATCTGAAGCAAGCACTGTTTCAAAAGGAAAGTGTGGCCTCCCAGGACTGTCAGTTCCCAGCATCCTTAGTCATAAGATGCTTACCTTGGACTTGCTTTGAGTGTCACTGAACTCCCATGCCTTGTGGGTTCACCAGAAATCTGTGTTGGGGGTGTCATCAACACCATAGACTAAAGGGGCCACAAGAAACTCAGATACACACTATCTGCATCTCTTCTGCTCACACACACGCTCCGTTATCTCATCAGACTTCACTTACAAAGAAAGCACAGGCTCAAATATTAAATTATTAAGAAATTCAAGATGGAGACAGCAGCATATTAAACAATCACGAGGCCCTTCTAATCGCAGGACCCTGTATGACTGCTCAGGTCGCATGCCCATGAAGCTGGCCCTGAGCATCTATAGGCACGGTAACATGCTGGTAAATGTTTAACAACTGGTTGTCTGGGAAAAAAACCAAACCCAACCAAATACTGACTGGTAGCATTTTCTAGCATGGCTGATCTCAAGCTATCAACGTGAAGTCAATGAACTCAGAGTTGGAGGCGCCAGAACACTGCAGGGTCGGGGGTGGGATTGGGGCCTCCAGTACAAGGGGGGAAGGGATTTGGAAATAAGATAGCACATATACAATGGTTCCGAGAGAGACAGAAAGAGAGAGAGGGCGAGAGAGAGAGAGAGAGAGAGAGAGAGAGAGAGAGAGAGAGACAGACAGACAGACAGGCAGACAAAGCTGTCCACGTACGTGTGTGAATATATAGAATGAAAAAAGACTGAAGGGATATATACTAGAATGTTAGCAGTGATTATTTCTTGGTCAAAGGATTAAAGGTGATACTACTAATAATAAAATAATCATTTTTGCTTATCTGGAGTATCCACATTTTCTAAAATAGAAACACATTACTTCCATAATAAAACAACGATGAAATGCATTCACAAAACGTCTAGAAAAAGTTAGCACAATCTTTAAAGCAAAGGTTTTGGTAGTGCAAGTCTGTAATAGTTGCTACATGCCATGAATAATTTACAAATTAAATTGATTTTAAAGCACAGCTAAAATAAATTTGATAAGATGGGGCACAGTTATGTTCTTTCTTATCATTCACATTTGTACATTTTATAGTCAATGAAGAGTGACAGCCACTATTTAGAATTCCAGCAAAGAGAGACCATAACTATTTGTCACCTGCTCAGCATCTAAACAATGGCCTGATTGTTCACCTGCCTGGCCTCGGCAGGAGCGAGGGGAACCAGAATCCGCACTAAATAACTGAGTTTATGACCACAGAGGCAGAAAGGAGGAAATGATGTCCTCTTCCAAGAACCGATGAGAACAGTAAGGAGGGGTAGAAATATGTTGGTGAGACCTAAGGGAGGGAGGATGAAGAGGGGAAGAGGTGTCAGCATGTATCAACATCTCGGGACTGAGACCACGAAACAGAATTTCACAGAGATGAGGAAACACTTCAGGCCAGGAGCCGAGCCCGGAAGGAGAAGCAAAGCAATGAGGGCAGGAAGGAAGGAACTCGAAGGACAATTCCCAGAGAGACTCCTCAGAGTAACTAGTCCTTTAATGAGTTTGCATCCCGCATCCGTGTGAGCGTTGGATGATCCTAGGACAGGTCAAAGGAATCCCAAGTGATCCTGAGGGTGGGCGGGGAACTACCATATTCTAACAAAATGTACTGCGGTCCATGAGAAACCTAACTGGATGCCTCTAGCTTCCTTTATCCAAAGGAAAGTTCTCGAAGTAAGGCGCACCGTGGGGTAGGGGCTTGCCTTTTGTTTGTTTGAAAGAAGGCCTGTTGAGAGGCTGCTTGACTCATTTATGCTGCATTGGGTGAAACACCAGGGATCCGGCCCAGCTTCTCAAGCTCGAATTCACATACAAATCACCTGAGGATCTTGTTAAAATGCAGATTCGGATTGCGCAGGTCTAGGGTATGACCAGAGAATTTGCATTTCTACCAAGTCCCCAGGTGACACTGAGGTGGCTGGTCCTTAGACCACAGTTAGTAGCAGGGTTACAGGGGGCAAAACGGCTCGGAGGTCTGTTTGCCTTCTCCAGGCTTGGGTTCTAATAAACCCCCTGCCCGGCGGCCGCAACCTCCCCAGGGCCACTGTCTTTTGCAGCAGGCCCGGCTGTGGCTCAGGAGGAAGCAACCACGGCTGTTTCCCTGTGTCCCTTCTTCCTGTTTGGGTATTCGGTTGCTCTCCCGCCCGCTCTCAGCTTTGCCTCCCTCCGTCTTCCCTTCCCCGCACGCCTTCCTCTTTGCAACAGCCTCGTCATTATTGCAGGAGATTTATTTTTAGAGTCAAGGCCACAGAGTTGCAGATTCTGCAAGGCCTAAAACAAATCGACAAACGGAAAGTGTTTGTCTTTGAAGCCGCGTGAATGAAGGGCCTGCTATCCCGGCCTGTCCATAGCTCTTATCTCAGCTTGTTTTCTGAGTTGCCCACGTGGGCTGCCTTTTTCTCCCCCTCCCAGATCCGAAGGGAGGCTAAAACGCAAGAAGCAACTGAAATCTCATAATCTTTCCCCTGTGAGATCTGGCCAATTCCATTTTAGCCGGCCACCACGATGGGTTCCAGGAAGGGGGCAAATACAAAGACAAAGTTGGGCCATGTGCTGAGCCCCAAATTTCCAGTCAAGGGGTCAGGGTCAAAGAGCCATGTTTATAAAAGTAAGTATGAGGTTTCGAGGTTGCAAATGGAGGTGAGAATTTTCTTCCTTTTTCACTGAGTTTCTAAGTGGGGACTTGGTGAAGGACATGTAAGACGTCGTCCTGCTGCATGAGAGCATTGTGTAAGAGCCTTTCCCAAGCACTCTCCTTGGGCACTGCAGGGTGAACAAGTCAGCACAGTGGCTCAGCCACCAACCCTCCCAAAGGCCTGGCCAGTCAAGTTAGAGCTGATTCTTTCCTGGGGGTTCTGGGGTTTGTCTCTCCAGTTCTACTGTTGTGCTCATCTCAGGTGGCAACTACTTCATTGCTGAGTTCTTCCAAACCTGAGATGTCCCCAGGGACCAGGTCAACACCACCTTCCCATTCCAGGGCCTCCTGTGTGCCAGTGGTGCTCCACATGCACTCTGGTAATAGGAAAAAGACTCCTAAGCTAGGATTTATTGAGTACTTATCATGTACCAAGTAGTATGCTAAGTGTTTCTATGTGAATTTAATGAGCTCCCTTAATTCTGGCAACAATACTCCCAGGTAAATATTATACCCATTTTATAGATGAGGCAGCAGAGGCTGAGTTGGGGTTAGAATAGGTTCACTCTAATGTATGGACTTTTGATTGCGTGTGCTTTGGACTGGTGAATTAGTGTGCTTCCTCCCTGCGCTCCTACCCCGCCACTGCTCCCATCCACCCTCCTCACCTCCCCACTCCCCCACCTCCAATTTCCCAGCTCAAGACTGTGAGTTCCTGGTTTTCGCATTACCTGCCTTTGGAGGCCTGGCCTGAGAGTTCCAGAAGTCAGAGGCTGGGTAGGTGTGGGTTCTTGGTGGGAATTGGTGGGCTATGTGGGGTGGCATTCGAAGCAGTTTTAAAGGCTTTTCTTTTTGGTGTCTAAGCCTGCTGCCTTGGAAGAGCCATCCCTGCACCCCCAAGTCCAACTTCATCTGCTTCATATGAAGAGGTGACTACTCCTAAAATTAAATTATGAAGCTGGTGGAGGTGTCCACGTCTGTTCATTCAACCGTTATTTCCTGAGCATTTACCATGTTCCAGGCTCAATTCTGGGCAAGGGGATTGGGGTGAAGAAAGCAGCGAAGGTCCCTGTTCTCAGGATGCCTCCACTCCAATGAGGAAGCCAGGCAACAAACCAGTAAATGAACGAATGTCTCTCGTAAGTTGCACTGGGAGACATCAAATTGGGCAAGGCTGCCCCCTGGAACGCCCGCTTGGAATGTGAACTGGGCATGAAATACGACTTCTGCGCATTCCATCAAGCCTGGAAGATTTAGGGGATGTTCTCTCCAGCTCCTTGCATGTCTCGACTAACTGAAGAACCTTGTGTCTCAGGCAGAGTCTGTTGACGTGGAAGGCAGTGGGGAGATTCCCTCAAAGGAGCAGCCTCCATCCTGGAAGCATCTTTGAGGTGTCGGCTGTGATGCTGATGGGGGATGGGCGGCCTCCACTCTGTACCCCACACTACTTCTAGGATTTCTCAAGGAGTCTTGGGAAACAAAAATAAACAAGAACTCTGCCACGGGCCTTTGGGATGTGCCCGTTCAGAGAACAGAGCCCCTGGGGGTGAGCAGCTGTGATGGTCCCGATTTCCCCTCTTAATCAAGTGGCGATTTGGAATAGGGAAGAACCTGCAGTTTTCTTTTTCATCGGTCCTTACCTTGAGACAGATGGTTACGATGCCAAAGTCTTCCATTATTTATGAGGCTGTGCAATGTCGGAGAAAGGACTGGCCCTGGCGGTTTGAAGCCCTGGATTCTAGTTCCAGGTCTGTGTCACGTGGGCAGGTCATGTTCCCTCTCAGCCTGTTCCTGGTTTGTAAAGAGAAGGGGTGTGTGTGTGTGGGTGTGAGTGTGTGGGACAGGCAATGTTTTAAGGTGCCTCCAGGGCCATTAGCCTGTAATTCAGTCTCCACATGCCTAACGGAAGGAGAGGAGATGCGTTTTGAAAGTGAAATGCAAACCGGGCGGCGAGCCCTGGTGATGTGGCCTGTGCTCCGTGACTGAAATCTCTGGTTGTCTTTCTCTCCCGCCCCCGCCCACAGAGCTGGAAGCAGTCACCCAGACGTGGCTGTAAGCCGTCCATGAAGTCTGCTTTTCAGGCTCCTGGGGAAGCACGGCACATAGAAAGGGAAGGGTTGCCATAGGAGAAAGAAGAAGGCGCGAGCCAAACACTGAGCTGCCGTGTCTGTGACCTAGACTGACCATCGCTGCGGAAGGCCAAACCGGGGAGGCCTGGCGCAGGGCCAGAGCTGTCACCGTCTGGGCATCTGAGCCCAGGGAGCCCCCGAGGTCAGCTGTCTCCCCAGAGTGGAGAGCAGCCAATTCTCACTGTCTCAGCTGCCAGCTGCCGCCAAATCACAGCAAAGAATACAAGGTACCGAAGACCGCCCGTGTTGCCCACACCCGCTTCTCCCACTGAAGCCAAGGCCGGGAGGGGCCCTGGCACACCGCACTTGCTATCAGCAGACCTTGGCGCGCGGGGGGGGGGTAACCATTTTAAGCCTGCATAAAATAGAATTACTGAAGAAACTAATTATATTGAGTTGCAGCTATGCAAATATTAAAAAACAACTTTGGGATGCGGTAATATATGTGTTTCTTTATTAGTGCATTAAATAACGAGATTTAGTGGCAGATCTAATAACTACAATCGTTTCATACTGGTGAGGCGCATACGCGATCTTTAGAGATAACAGCAGCAAACTCTGATGTGCCATGAAAATAGCTGTGGTTTCTTTTTTTTTTTTTTTTTTTTTTTTTGAGTTGGAGTCTCACTCTGTCGCCCAGACTGGAGTGCAGTGGCCGCTCCCGGCCACCGCAGCCTCGCCTGCTGGGCTCCGGCGATCCTTCCACCTCAGCCTTCCAAGTAGCTGGAATTACAGGCATGCGCTACCACGCCCGGCTGATTTTTTGATTTATTGTAGAGATGAGGTCTCGCTGCCCAGGCGGGTCTCGAACCCGCGGGCTCAGGCAATCCACTCACCTCAGCCTCCCAAAGGCGCGGGATTACAGGCTGAGCCACCGAGCCCGGCTATAGCTGTGGTTTCTACTGGCGGCGGTCACAGGTGCTGCTGATGCTACCATTGTTTTTTTGCCTACATTCAACATGGGAAGAAGTGCTTGATTTCAGAGGTTAGTGAAACTGAAGACGTACGATTTTTTTTCCCATCCAAGTTCACAGGCCCTTGAATGTTGTGCACACCCCTTGGCCTGAATGGCTGCTGGGGACAGGAATGTGCCAGGGTGTGGCTAGGGACACGGAGCAGTTCTTTCTTCATCTGTCAGCAGGACAGGTTGGACTAGGTCGGGTTGCCTAATCAGAGTGAAGCCTCCTCCCTGCCACCCTCTGCCCACGGTAAACATCACTAATTGATCATGGCTGACTCCTCAAGTTGCTGAGACCGGCAGGACACTCCCCAGACCAGCGCTTCAGGCAGCCACCACTAAACGATCATAGCTGGCACCAGAAGGCAACCGATTTGCCATTCCAGGGCTGGGAGCTCTCTAAGGCCCATTTCAACCCTGACATGATATTATTACCCTTGATTAAAATATGCTCCCTGCCCTCAAGGAACTTCTGAACTGGTGAGCATCTTAAAGGTCGGTGCAGAGCGAGAGGGGGGGCATCTCTACACAGCTCCTCACCAAGCGTTCAGTCATTTCACAGTCAGGGCATCGATTTTACTTTTCGACTTGTAATTTCCACCTCCTGGATTCCATTATCACTCGCTCAATATACGACGGTTCGCCATTTCTCTGACCACCGCTCTGAGACTCATGCATTGCTGAGCATAAGCAGAAGACATTGCCTAAAACGCATTCCTACCTGGAAGTAATGATTGGGTTTAGCACAGTCAAGACCTTGATGGTTCTGAATAGAAGCAATCATTCCACCTTCCTCCTTCCCAGTCACGTGGACTTCCCAGAAGGGATTCAGAATTAACCCCCTGTGTTCAAGCCAAAAACCCGAGTTACCTCAGCCTCCCTAGCCTAAGCTCCTTCCCTTAAGCGTGAAATAGCAGCTGGAGGCTGCTGCTCCTGCCTTATGCTTCAGATATGTTGCCATTAACAGATTCTTTGGAAAAGACCCAAATCTGTCCATCCATAGCTGCTGGAGACATTTCTTTCTTTCTTTCTTTCTTTTTTTTGAGTTTGGGTCTCACTCTGTTGCCCAGGCTGGAGTGCAGTGGTGCGATCGCAGCTCACTGCAGTCTCAATCTCCTGGGCTCAGACAGTCCTTCTGCCCCCAGCCTCCTGAGTAGCTGGGACCACAGGCACATGCCACCATATCCGGCTACTTTTTTGATTTTTTTGTAGAGACGAGGTCTCGCTATGTTGCCCAGGCTTGTCTCAAACTCCTGGGTTCAAAGGATCTTCCCGCCTCAGTCTTCCAAAGTGCTGGGATTACAGGTGTGAGCCACTGTATTCGGCCAAGACATTTCTTGATTAATGCGATGAAGAGGGACGATGTAGTGGCAAAAGTTTTAGGCCAGAGGTTCTGAAAGTGTGGATTCCTGCCCCACAGCAGCCTGGACACTTGTTAGAAAAGTGATTTCTTGGCTCCGATGAATCAAAGCCTCTGGAGAGCTGGCCCTGTGCTCCATTTTAACCAAGACCTCCGGGTATTCTGATGTGCTAAAGGAAAGAGAACTCCTGCTTTAGGCTAAGCCTCAGACCCTTTGGCTTGAGGCCCAGCTTGACCACATCTGTGCCCATATGTTTACCTTTTTGGGCCTCAGCAGCTTCCTCTGTAAAATGGGAGCAATAACGCCTGCCTTCCTGGCCTCACAAGAGGATTGCCTGATTGAGTGGAACAGTGAATGTGGGAAAAGCCTGCAAAGCCCAATGCAAGGCCAGAGATTATTACGTGTTGCAGGACGTGTGTGGGTGGTGGGGAAGACTGAGGAATGAAGGGGAGATTTGCTTTTGAGCTGAGGGACTTGAGCCGCAGTCCGGTCCGAGGCATGTGGGGATCGTTGTTTTCTGGTTTCTGCAGCAGGAACACTCTGATCTCTGCCCTGACCCTCATCTCTCTCTAAGGCTTGCCTGGTGGAGGTGATGTCACCACTCCCCACCGACTGGCTTTCTGGGGACTTGACTGCCCCCACCTGAAAGTCACAGGCATTTGAATCCTCCTAAGGCCTTTCTCCAACTCGTGTTAACAAAGTTTCTAATTCCCGGTCAATTAAAATTCCTGGGTCTAAGCTGCCTGGGGGGAGGAGGATTACAGGGTGGCAGTCCTGGCGGTGGAGACTGAGTGACTAAACAAGCAGGACTGTTTCCAGCCCTAGCTGCCCCCTGCGCTGTATAAAAACAAAGGCCACAATGAGGGGCTCTTGGCAGGTGAGCGGGCAGATGGGATGAGCTTACCTTCCCAGTTTAGCAGGCCAGGTGGTCTGTCAACCAGAGATCAAAGCAAACAGAAGGTAGAAGCAGGGGAAAGCTGGTAGGGAAACCCAGTGAGCCCAGCGGGCCAGTCCTCAGAGCAAAACCAGGCAGCAACCCACCTGTAGCCTGCTTTGGGCGGGACCAGAAAGATACCCATCTCATCATCCTCCTACTTCTCACCAAGATCTTAGATACACTTAGATACACTCAGGGCACCATTTAATCTCCTCAACAACCCCACCAAGAGGGGACTATTATTATCCCCGTTTTACAGATGAGGAAGTTGAGGAGCAGAGAATTAAGTGACTTGCCATGTAACACCCGGGATTCAAACTCTGCAGTTTGGCTTCAAGAGCCCATGTTCTTAACAGTGACACTAAATGACCTCCCCGCAGCCCATCAGAGGGATTTTGGGATTTCTTTTTTTTGAGTTGGAGTCTCACTCGGTCACCCAGACTGGAGTGCAGCGGCCGCTCCCGGCCACCGCAGCCTCGACCTGCTGGGCTCCGGCGATCCTTCCGCCTCAGCCTTCCGAGTAGCTGGAACTACAGGCGCGCGCTACCACGCCCGGCTAATTTTTTTTTTTTTTTTGATTTATTGTAGAGACGAGGTCTCGCCAAGTTGCCCAGGCAGGTCTCGAACCCGCGGGCTCAGGCAATCCACTCACCTCAGCTTCCCAAAGCGCGGGATTACAGGCTGAGCCACCGAGCCTGGCAATTTTGTTATTTCTTAGGAGCTGGACTATTTTCCCCTGAAGAATTGCATCTTAAATCTATGTTTTGGTCCTGGGGAAGGACTTTTAAAATTTGAACAGCCAGGCACGGTGGCTCATACCTGTAATCCCAGCACTTTGGGAGGCGGAGGTGAGAGGGTTGCCTGAGTCCAGGGGTTCGTGACCAGCCTGGACAATTTGGCGAGACTTCGTCTCTACAATGAGTCAAAAAATTAGCTGGGTGTGGTGTCTTGTGCCTATAGTTCCAGCTGCTTGGAAGGCTGAGGCAGGAGCGTCGCCTGAGCCCAGCAAGTCGAGGCTGTGGTAGCCATGAGTGTGTCACTGTACTCCAGCCTGGGTGACAGAGTGAGACTCCGACGAAAAAAAATTGAACATGATGGAAGGAATCAGAAAATAGAAAATAAAGTCAACTGTACAGATAATAAAAAATGTCTAACACAAAAGAAAAGAAAAGAAAAAAAACCCCAAACCGCATTGCAACTAAATTAAAGAGAAACCAGACTGAGGAAAAAATATGGTTGATATAGTTTTTTTTTCTGAAGGAGCTTATCTGAACTGATAAGAAAATACTAATAAATGAACAAAGTACAAAGATAACTCACAAAAGAGAAGACATCAGATCTAAATACAAGTTATATCTTTATATTATGCAGACATAATATAAAAATATAAGACAATCTTAAGTGTAGTTACTGAAAAATTTTACAATACTATAATGATATTCAGTGCTTGAGAGCTCACAGAAAAACCGCAAGCTGGTTGTGGTTTAAAAGGTGCAGCAACAATGTTTTTCTTCTTTGTCTTGGCGACCCTCATCCAGGGAATTTATCCCCAAGAAGAATAAAAGTAGAGAGATCAGCTGATATGACATGTCCCCCTCTTCTGTCTGTTGGCTGCTCCTAGCCACCATGCTGATGTCTGGACCAAAGGGGCAGAGGCCCAGGGCTTTCTAGAATCTCCTCTCCTATTGACCTCAGTCTACTCTTGTGTATTGGTTTAATCCCAGGGTAATTATTGCTGGAATGATGACATCTTAAAAAATATATGGGCCAATAAACACATGAAAAGATGCTCAACATAATTAGTCATTAGGGAAATGCAAATGGCAAGCACAACAATGAGATATCACTTCACATACATAGCGTGGCTAAAAAAAAAAAGGCAAGGAAAATAACAAGTGTTGGTGAGGATGTGGAGAAATTGGAATCCTCGCGCGTTGCTGTTGGGAATGGAAAATGGTGCGGCACAGTGGAACACGGTTGGGCGTTTCCTCAAAACGTCAGACATAGAATCCCACGTGACTCATAATTCCACGCCTACATATATACCCTAGGGAATTGAAAACATACATCCGTGCAAAAATGTTACACAACTGCACATAGCAGCACTCTTCATAATAGCCGAATGTGGAAACAACCCAAATGTCCATCAGTGAATAAACAAATGTGGTATATCCACAGGATGAAATGTTCTTCAGCTATAAGATGGAATGAGGTCCTGACACGTGCTACAACACAGATGAACTTAGAAATGTTATGCTGAGTGAAAGAAGCCAGACACAAAGGCCACATGTTGCATGATTCCATTCCTATGAAATGTCCAGAGTAGGCAAATCCGTAGAGATAGACTGGTGGTTTCGAGGGGCTTGAGGGGGCGGGGAGAGGATAGGGAGCGGCCGTTTAATGGGTACAGGATTTTTGTTTGGGTGATAAAACGTTCTGGAATTAGATAGTGGTAATGATTGCACAATGTTATGAATGCCACTGAGTCGTACACTTTAAAATGCTTACAATGGTGAATTTTATGTTGTGTGAATTTGACTTCAACAACAACAACAAAATCACAGCCACCTACCCCTGCTCTAGACCAGACACTGTGGTTGGAAGGCCACTTGATTACTCCTAATGCTTACAGCAAGCCTTAGAGGATGGAGGTAGGTGCTAATCACCTCCTTTTACAGACAAATTTGGGAACTGAATCCAGGTCTTCACTCCCAAGGTGTGAGTGGGTTCTACTACTTTTTTTTTTTTTTTTTTGAGTTGGAGTCTCACTCTGTTGCCCAGACTGGAGTGCAGTGGCCGCTCCCGGCCACCGCATCCTCGACCTGCCGGGCTCTGGCGATCCTTCCGCCTTAGCCTTCCGAGTAGCTGGAATTACAGGCGCACATAACCACGCCCGGCTAAATTTTTTTTGATTTATTGTAGAGATGAGGTCTTGCCAAGTTGCCCAGGCGGGTCTCGAACCCGCGGGCTCAGGCAATTCACTCACCTCAGCCTCCCAAAGCGCAGGATTGCAGGCTGAGCTACCAAGCCCAGCGGGTCCTACTACTTACACAGCGCACCTCGCAGGCCTCATTCGGAGGCCAACACAAAAGCCCAACCTCATTGAAGCGGTGCATGTGGGGGGAGACTGTTTGTACCTCACCTCCCCAACCTCTACCACCACAACTACTGACGGGCTGACCCTGTCACAGACTGGCTGGAGGGCCCTGAAGATTCCCGTCTCAGGTACCAGGCGAGGGACAACCTGGTGCAGGGAACCCAGTAAACTCTGGATTCACCTAGAACTGTGGTCAACTTCTGCAGCAGGTGTTCTTGGTGCCCTGCCCTGATTCCTTTGACACTCACTAGTCCAGAACATTCTCTGAGAGCACGAGAACTCCACCTGAGGGCTTGGCAGCAATGCTCCTGGGAGCATCTCCCAGGCAATGGTGGATGGAAACTAGAGGCTAAAACGCCCCAGCATCTCTGCTCCCCAAGTGGGGTAACACAGAAGTGTCTTTTATGGGGTCTGTCCGAGAAGCCCAATGGGGTTGACCCTCAGTGGTTCACTCTGGTGTCTTGCTCAATAACACCTCCCTTACTGGTTGCTTCCCTTCCCCGCCTCACTTCCCCACCCCCAAATAAATCACTTGGCCCCAAACCCTTGCTTCAGGGGCTGCTTCTGGGAGAGCGCGGCCGAAGACATCTTCTCTTAGTTAGTTTTGTTGTATGACCTTGGGCAAGTCCTTTAACCTCCTTGACTCTTTCAGGGGTGTTGCATGTGAAGAGGCTGACCCAGGGGAGGTGCGCAATGGCACCTAAATTATTAATCTGACTAGGAAAGATTTAGGGGAGGATTAGTTATTATATATTTTACTCCCATACTCCTAAGGGGTTCCACACAAGTCAGGTTGCAATAGTAGTGAGGAATTTTCCAAATCAAATCTGACCACTTAATGGTGGAAGCCTAATGTAATCTAGAAAATGTCACTGGAATCTATGTCTTTCTTCCACCCCTGTCCCAGCCCACAGGGCAACTTCTTGGTGGGTCCAGGGGAGTTGGTGAGGGAGTATGGGTGGAAATAGTTTCAAGGGTGCCAGCCCTTCTTTTCTTCCCAGGTGTCCCCATGGCCAAAACCACCCAAATGAAGGAGACCTTTGGACTGGTTCTACCTGGGCTCCAGCTGGGCTTCCCAGAATGTTCCAGAACAAAGATGACAGGCTTGGGGGCTGTGGCTGGACCTCTGGTTTGGCAGATGGCCTTCACCCTACCTGGGCTCAGCTCTGCCTCCTTTGATGCTAGACTGGCCTTGGGGCCGGGGTGAGGGTGCAGGACTGTGGAGTGTCTCTCATGGAGAGGCAGAAAGCCTCTCTGCTTTCTTCATCTCCAGGCTGATGGCAGGCCTGGCTGCAGACTTGTTTGCTTTCAGTCCTGTGTGCTTTTTCCTCATACACACAGCTGACTGATTTTCTTCTCAGAGTGAGTGCGTGTGTGGTGGGGGTGGTGGTGGTGGGGGAGGTTGTCTATAAATGAGAAAGAAGTAAATAAAATACCTCAGATGGGTGGGCCTCTGTCCTGTGTGCCCAGGCTGCCAGCCTGTCACCTGCCCGAGGACTCTGGGCAAAGCCCCTGGCCCTCAGAGAAGCAGAGCCGTCTGGAGAGTGTGGATGTCTCTGAGTCCGTGACCTTGGCATCCAGGCCCTTGGGTGACTCCCCAGGAGTGGCTGGCTGGTTTTGGTGAGCGCTGTAGCTGCTGAGGCTGCCTGGGCTGCCCTGGGGCCGCCTCCCGCCTCTCTGCCACATTCTTTTTCTCAGACAAACAGATTCCTTTGCTCCCTGGAATAGCTGAGCTGGAGGAACAGCTGTGAAAACAAACACGCGGCAGCTGACTGGAGGGCTGCGGGCTGTTTTCTGGGGTCTGCCTCAGCCCACAACTCCCTCCCAGCCACAGTGGGTACCCTGGCTCAAACCCAGGAAGGGGAGGATGGGCCTCGTCCCTTTGCCGCCTGGGAGTGGGCCAGCCCTGCTCCCTGGATTTTCCTCACAAACACTGTCCTCAGGTGGTTCTTGGCAGGCCTGGCTCCTCTTTGAGCCCCCTGACTGGTTGTGACTGTCTCCTGCCAATCCTGGAGAGAAAATATTTAGAGAAGGGGCCCCTCTTCCCTTGTGAGCAGAGTCAGCTCTCAGGGAACTGGGAGTGGTCCTGGGCCTCCCTCCTGAGACACCCTGGGGTGCCTTGGGGGTGGGGTGGGGCTCCTTTTCAAGAGTCACAGCAAGCCATGGTAGGACTGGGGACACTCCCTTAGTCTGTGGGCCACGTGGACAGCTTATTATATTTCTGATCATATTCCACAGTGGGCGACAAATCATTTGCACGTTAGAACTGGGAAAGACCTCGCAAAGATGAGGAAGCTGAGACCCAGACGGCAATGATGGCCGACAGTCCAGCAGAATATTTTCACTTCTCCCCTTGGGGTAGCACGCCCAGGCCCAGGTTTACACAGCATGAGGCTGACAGCCACGCTGTCAAGGCCCCAGCCAACAGCTCTCGGCTCTGCAACCAGCACGCGTCTTCCCTCTGGGCACAGCTTTTCCGTCACCGGCCATATGGTAGACAGAAGCGCAGGCCTTCCCCAGCCCCGCACCTGAGCACTCCCAGCCGTGGATGCTGAGTCGTCTCCAGGGGATCCTCCTTCGCTCATCAGTCCTTGGGGTTTCACTGCTCCCGGAGGGCGTGGTCTGGACCAGGCAGACCCTGAAGGGGTTGAGAGCTGGGCACCGGGCAGCAAGTCCTTCCTTGAAGGGGAACCTGGGAGACACACCACACAGCTACCACCAAAAGGGATGGTGATGATGCCATTACCTAAGCTTGTGAGCGCTTTGAAAGCCTTGACTGCCTGACTCACCTGTCTCCCTGGTCTCCCACTGTGCCTGACACCCAGTAGGTGATCCAGGGATGGAGTCATCAGAGGCCCCAGTCGCAGGCCGCCCTGGGAGATGTGCTCTGTTTCCAAGCTGGCAAGAGGGTGGTCCTTTCATGGATTCTTGGTGTTAGAGAGAGACACTTCCATTCCACACGGAGCAGGAATCATGCATTTTTAAGTGATTTCCAATGAATCTCAGAGCATCAGGGGAAGGCAGCTGGTGCTCACCAAGGAACTCACTGCCCAGTTTGGTCAAATTAGATTGTGTGTGAATCCACAGAGAGGAAATAGGGCTGCAAGCCAGGCATTGTCCAGAGAGAAATGGGTTTCCCACATCCCCTAATTCCTACTCAGGGGGTACCAAGAGGGATGGGAAGAGGAATGGGGAAGGGCTATTCCCTCAGGCTTGGGAGGACTGTGGGAAGGCAGAGCTGGAGCTGGGGGAAACGATCCCAAGGAGTTCTGAGCTCCCACTCTGGGATCTGGGCAGAGGTATGTGTTCGAGAAGTAAGGGGAACGTGGCTTGGGCGGTAGTGTGTTTGCCCCTGGCTGTATTGTGGGCTCTGGGAGGACACAGTTTGGAGGTGGCACCCCACATTCCTCTGGTAGGCTCTGCTTTGAGAAAGTTCAGTGGCTGACATGGTGTGGTGAGCAGAGTTGCCCTTGGCTCCTTCGGACCGGTTTGATGATGCTCCTGCGTGGGGATGGTGGAAGGTAGCCATGGGGATGGCCAGTGGGCCTGGGCCGGGGTCCAGATGGGGGACATCACAGAGTCTTCAAGGATTCCAAGACACCAGTGAGAGCTGAGGGAGGCAGAACTGGCTGGGGGGATGGGGCTCAGACTGCATGCACCCAGAGAGTTGGACCAGGAATTCTCCAGCCTCAGACTTCAGTTAGGGTGGGCCATTTGCACTTCAGCAACTACCATTCAGGGGCAGCCAGGACCAGTCACTCCACTGAAGAGAGAAGCTTCCAAGGGGTTGCTTGTGGTGGGGAGGAGGAATGTCCAGGGTGTCCAAGGAACTGAGCCCTCTTTCTGTAGAAGGCCACATAAGCCCTTGTTCAAAGTGTGGTCTGAGGACCAGTAGCCTCAGTATCACCTGGGAGCTCGGTAGGAATGCCGAGTCTCAGGCCCGATTCCAGGGCCTTGAAATCAGCATCTTCACTTTTACAAGCTCCCCGGAGGCTTGCGTGTGCATTAAAGTTTTAGCAGCATTGGCGTAAATTCTGTTTCTCTTGTCCATGCCCACAAACACTGTCTTGTAGAAGAGCCGGCAGTGGGCTGGGAACCTGGGAAAGCCTGGGCATTTGCCTAACGGGACCATTTAAATAATGACACTGCACTTAGCCAACTCTGTACAACTCAAGTCTCATCACTCTACCCCGTCCTGCTATGCTCGAGAAAGAAACATATCAGTTTTAGACTAAGTAAAGGACTGGCATCCTCTTTTGCACACGACTGTAGTGTGAGTAGATTTGTGAGCCTGCTTTGTGCAAATGTAGGGAGTGTGGCCACATGTTTTGACCTTGACTTTTTGCCACCACTACTTCAAGTGTGCTCTGAGGACTAGTGCCAGTCCACAGCTGTCTGGCACCTGTCCTCAGTGAGCTAAGTACAGAAATTGGGAGCGAGTGTTTCAAAACTTTTATAGCAAGTTGACAGTGTATGTGTATGTCTGTTAAATCTAACCCTAGAGCTTTGGGCTTGTATCTTATGCTGGGTTTCTTTTCCATTTCATTTTCCAGCAAATCATTTTTATGGTCCTTTACAAAAATATCTGGCCATGATGAATTGAAATTAATTAACAAACAAACAAGCACAAACAAGACTGGTCTTACATTCATAACTACTTTGAGAAATGACATCCTACGCTGTGTCATTTCAAGTTAAGAGGAGAAATTCCGAAAAATATGGAAACTGGAAAGCTTGCTCCAGCCTGTGTAAAACGTGAGAGCCTCTTCAAGCCTGAAGGGCCGGGCTTGTGACCTCAAGTTTCCCAGCACCCACTCTGCCATAGGGAAGTAGGGGGCAGGTATTAGTGGGGGTCCTGGGCTAAGATAGCCCATCTCCCCATGCCCCAGTTTCCTCATCTGCAACTGGGTCACTTGCAAGTGGGCCAGAGGCACAGTCTTTCCCTGATGTGGCCACCTGTCCTGAAGAAGCGGCAGCTCTCCGCCAGCCTCTGACCTGCAGGAGGACACTATCTTGGGTGTGAATATCCCAGCACCAGCAGAGCTTTTCTTCTCTCCCCGCCGGACCTGGCACATTCTTGTCTGGCAGAGGAACAAGCGATTTCTTTTTATGAGCCTGCAAACCTCCAGCCTCCCAGCCTCCCAGCTGGCCAGGCACCAGGGCCCGGCCTGACACACAGGCCGACATCCCCACCCAGATCCATGGCTCTGGCTGCTCCGAATTCTGGAGCGTCTGAGTCACCACGCCTGGGCCAGCCTGCGTCTTCATGAAAGAGCTCGAAAGAATAAAGGAACAGGCGCTCCTAGGGGCCTGCTGATAGCAATCTATCAGCCCGACTACATTTTGGCCTCCTTTTCCTGCTGCCTCTAATCCAGCAAAGCAGGCTGTGGGTGTCTGATGGTGAACTGCCGAGAGGGGAAGGACTTCCACCAGAGTTCCCTTTCCAAAGGCATTCACGCGGCTGTGTAAACCTCCCTCTGTCCTTCCCCACAGCGCTGTTTGTTTCTACGCGCGATAGAGGAGGGCGGGAGAAGGAGGCTTTTCTGGCACGTTTGTCCCGGATCCAGGGACCACCCGGCCACCGGCCACCACCCAGACGTGCGCAGGCCTGAGGCACACCGTCCACCTGCAGGACTAGGGCGTCTGGAGGCGCCCAGCAGATTAGCCCTGCGGCTGGCCCCCTGTTTAATGAGTGTGGCGCCTGGTGTGCAGTTCAACCCCTGCTTGTTTAGACAGCCTTGCTGGCTGTGCCACGTGTCCCCCCACCAGGCCGAGGAGGGGCAGCCCCTTGAGGAGGTCTGTTCCTTTTTTCTTTCAGAACTGAGATCTGGCTGCCCCTTCTCAGGTCAAAAGGGTCTTGGCAAAGGTCTGCTGGGACCCAAAGAGCCTTATTTCCTGAGGGACTGAGGCCAAAGGAGTGATGGGCAGATGTGGACACTTGGGGATGCAGGTGACAAGGCAGTAGGGGCTGTAGCCAATCCCTCCCTTTCTCAACCAGCCTCCCGGAGTGGAGTGCTGGCCACATTGTTCTGACATCCCTGGGATTTCATGCGTGATGGCTTTCAGTGTGGCTGCCAAGGAAGGTTGCAGGAGCCATTTGGTGGGCCCTAGCTGGGCCCCTTCTTAGCAGAACAGTTGGGACAGACTGGTTTTCCTAAGCTGGGAAGCCTGTTGGGTCCTGGTTTTTCTGCCATCAAAAGCCTTGGCCCTGTATCCTTCCAGTAGGCCATCCTGGCCCTACTTCTCCCTGTGCTGCCCTTTCCCTCAATATTAATACTCCACCCAGCGGCCAGAGTAATTTTTTTTTAGTTGGGGTCTCACTCCGTTGCCCAGACTGGAGTGCAGTGGCACCATCACAGCTCACTACAGCTTTGACCTCCTGGGCTCAGGTGATCCTTCTGCCTCAGGCTCTTGAGTAGCTGAGTCTATGGCACAGGCCACCAAGCCTGGCTAATTTTTTTATTTTTTTGTAGAGACGAGGTCTCGCTATGCTACCTAGACTGATCTCAAACTCCTGGGCTCAAGCAATCTTCCTGCCTCAGCCTCCCAAAGTGCTAGGATTCCAGGCATGAGCCACCGTGTCTGGGTTAATTTTTATTTTATAAACTTTTGATTTTGAAATAATTTCAAATTTGAAAAGTTGTGGCCAGGCTCGGTGGCTCAGCCTGTAATCCTGCACTTCGGGAGGCTGAAGTGAGTGGATTGCCTGAGCCCGTGGGTTCAAGATCCGCCTGGGCAACTTGGCGAGCCCTCATCTCTACAATAAATCAAAAAAATTAGCCAGGCATGGTAGCACGTGCCTGTAATTCCGGCTACTCGGAAGGCTGAGGCGGAAGGATCGCCGGAGCCCGGTGGGTCGAGGCTGCAGTGGCCGGGAGGGGCCACTGCACTCCCGTCTGGGCGACGGAGTGAGACTCCAACTCAAAAAAAAAAAAAAATTGTGCCAGGAGTTCCTATATCTCCTTTACTCAGATTTTCCTAATGTTAATATTATTACCAATTTTTGTGTTCCCTCTCTCTTTCTTTCTTTCTTTTTTTTTTTTTTGAGTTGGAGTCTCACTCTGTCTCCCAGACTGGAGTGCAGTGGCCGCTTCCGGCCACCGTAGCCTCGACCTGCTGGGCTCCAGTGATCCTTCCGCCTCAGCCTTCCAAGTAGCTGGAACTACAGGCACATGCTATCTTGCCCAGCTAATTTGTTTTTATTTATTGTAGAGATGAGGTCTCACCAAGTTGCCCAGGCGGGTCTCGAACCCGCGGGCTCAGGCAATCCACTCACCTCAGCCTCCCAAAGCACGGGATTACAGGCTGAGCCACCGAGCCCGGCTCTCACTCTCTTTCTACACACACACGCGTGCACACACACACACACACACACACACACACACACACACTCTCTCTCTCTCTCTCTCTCTCTCTCTCTCTCTCTCTCTCTCTCTCTCTTATGTTTTTCCTGAACTTTTGAGATTAAGTTGCAGACATGATGTTCCTTTACCCTAAATATTTTAGGGTGTATTTCCTAACAACAACAACAACAAGGACATTCTCTTAAATGTCCTTGTACAAACTCACGATACATTTTCTCAAAATTGGGAAATTTACACTGATACTACCTGATGTATAGGTCTTATTTTAATCTCATTAGTTATCCCACGAAGGTTCTTTAAAACAAAAGAAAAAACATTTTGCAGTCCAGGATTCAATCTGGAATTGCACATTCTATTCCATAGTCTTGTCCCTTAATCGCCTTTAATCTGGCATAGTTCCTTAGTCCGCCCTTGTCTTTCATGAAGTGAACACTTCTGAAGAGGCTGGCGACTTCGTAGACTGCCCCTTAGATTGACTTTGTCTGATGTTGCTCATCACTAGGTTCAGGTGCTGCCTGTTTGGCATGAACGCCATTCAAGCCACATGAGTCCCCCGTGCGTTGTCTCAGGAGGCGCGAGCTGCCCATCTGTCTCATCACTGGTGATGTTCACTTTGATTGCTTGGTTGAGGTTGCGTCTTCCAGCTCCCTTCACTATGCTATGATTTTTCATTTTGTAGTTAATAGTATCCTATGGGCAAAGTGATCTTTTCAATAAACAGCCATCTGATTAGGTCACCTCCCCTTCCTAACCCCAGTTGAAATCCTGACTCCTTCTCTTGGTGAGCCCAGACCCAGTGGCCCTCCTGCTCTTTCTAGAACACACCTGAAGCTCGTTCCAGCCTCAGGGTCTTGGTACTAGCTCTTCCCTCTGCCCAGAATGCTCTTCCTCCCATAAGAACATGCCTGGCTTCTCTGTGTCCTCCAGATCTCAATTTACAGCTCACCCGAGGGAGCTCCCCAGGGGTTCCACCACAGCTTCCCGTTTTGGGTCTACCAATTGCCATTTGCTCATTTGTTTGCTTTTTGGTCGTCTCCTCTAGAAGAAGGAAGTACGGATCCTGTGTATCTTGCTCAATGCTGTGCCTGTGCACAGAACCTGGCCCGCTGTTGTGGAATGAATATTGATCGAAAATTTGCTGAATGGATGCAAGATGAAGGATTGCTCAGAAACGTGTTGCAAGCTGGGGTCCTAACCCGGAAGTCTTGGAGTCCTGCCAGATTGTCTATGTTGGCTGCAGTGCAGTTCTGCTGGGCTTGTGCTCAAATAGGGCAGATGGCAGGAGGGTAGCTAAGGGCTTCCTGCATGGTGTCCTTAGAGGGACATGGAGGAAACAAGAGGGAGGCATGATGAGAAGGCCAGGGAGGTGGAGGCATCTTTGAACCCTGAAATGCAGATCCTTCCTACTATCTTACTATCTTCTTTCCTCCTTCCCTCCCTCCCTCCCTCTTCCATTCCCCCTCCATCTTTCTCCCATCCCCCCTTCTTTCTCTTCTCTTCTTCTCCTTCTTCTTCCTTCTTTTTTTAGAGATAGGGTCTTGCTATGTTACCCAGGCTGAATTCAAACTCCCAGACTCATGCGATCCTCCTGCCTTAGCCTCCCGAGTAGCTGAGACTACTTGGTGTGCACCACTACGCCTGGCTTCCTCCTTCCTTCCTCCTTCCCACCCCTTCCCTTCTCCCTCCATTCCTCCCTCGTTTCCTTCCTTTTTTTCTTATTTTCCCTTACGGATTTGGAGATGGGGATGGAGATGGGCTGGCAAAACTAAATATACTTAAGTGTAATGCACAAAGGTAGCCCAGAGAGAAGGCCTACAGATGTTGGCAGCTGCAGAGTACAGGAGCTACCAGGACAGTCTGGTAGAACAGAGGTGGGGGAGAGCTCTCTGAGCTGAGGAGAGGCTGCTAGGTTCCCAGCTTCAGGGAAGCAGGTCAGAGGAAGTCAGGCTATTGGCTTCAGACATCATACTCCCTGTGCTCTGGCTAGAGGGTTCTCCCAGGCACCCCAGCTCCTGCTGCCTAGTGAGTAATTATGTACACACAGAGAGAGAGAGTGGCAACCCTTTGAGAGAGCTTGTGTCTGACCACAGGGTTGCAAGGAGAGGATATGCTTAATACTGGGAGGACTTCAGGGGAGAAATACAAGATGGGACTTGCCCAGCAAATGTCCCCCTGGTCATGCTGCCTGCAGGGGAGCCCTGCATGACGCTGTGCTGCCGAGGATGCACCAGGATAAAGCTCTCCCCTGTGTTACTCCCCTGTGAAGCTGATGATGGCCTGGAGTCTGCTCTCTCCCCCACTCCCTCCCTCTTTGCTTTTTTCAGGGAATGTGTTAGTCAGCTGTGGCTGCTATAACAAAAAATCACAGCTGGGTGGCTTAAACAACAGAAATGTATTGTCTCACCGGTCTGGAGGCTGGAAGCCCAAGATCAAGGTGCCAGCAGGGTTGGTTTCTGGTAAGGCCTCTCTCCTTGGTTTGTAGATGGCTGTCCTCTCTCTGTAGTCTCACATGGCCTTTTCTCTGTGCAGGTACAGAGAGAAGGAGGGCTCTCTGGTATCTCTTTTTATAAAAACACTGGCTCTGGCTGGGCATGATGGCTTATGCCTGTAATCCCAGCACTTTGGGAGGCTGAGACAGGAGTTTGAGATCAGCCTAGGCAGCATAGCAAGATGTCGTCTCTACAAAAACTTTAAAAAATAAAATAGCTGGGTGTGGTGGCATGTGCCTGTAGTCTCAGTTATTTAGGAGGCTGAGGTGGAAGGATCACCTGAACACAGGAAGTGGAGGCTTCCAGTGAGCCATGATCGTGCCACTGTACTCCAGCCTGGGTGACAGAGTTAGACTCTGACTCAACAATCAACCCAAAAAATCCCCACCAGTTCTATCTGATTATGGCCCCACCGTCATTATCTCATTTAACCTTAATTACCTCCTTAAAAGCCTTGTCTCCAAATACAGTCACATTGACGGTTCAGGCTTCAACATATGAATTTCAGGGGGGTACAATTCAGTCAACAGCTGGAAGGGCCCTTTGATTCTTAGCAGAAAATCACAGAGATTCTCCTGCCAATTAGGTCTCTTAGGAGGTATTTTCTCTCTCTCTCTCTCTCTCTCTCTCTCTCTTGCTGGAGTCTTATTCTGTCACCCAGGCTGGAGTGCAGTGGCATGCTCCCGGCCACCCCAGCGTCCACCTGCTGGGCTCTGGCGATCCTTCTGCCTCAGCCTTCCAAGTAGCCGGAAGTACAGGCGTGAGCTACCATGCCCAGCTAACTTTTTGTTTATTGTAGAGATGAGGTCTCGCCAAGTTGCCTGGGCTGGTCTTGAACCCACAGGCTCAGGCAATCCACTCACCTCAGCCTCCCAAAGTGCTGGGATTACAGGCTGAGCCACCCAGCCCAGCTTCCTCCTTCTCTTTTTTTTTTTTTTGGTTTTTTTTTTTTGAGTTGGAGTCTCACTATGTCGCCCAGACTGGAGTGCAGTGGCCGCTCCCGGCCGCCGCAGCCTCGACCTGCTGGGCTCCGGTGATCCTTCTGCCTCAGCCTTCCGAGTAGCCGGAATTACAGGCATGCGCTACCACGCCTGGCTGATTTTTGGGTTTATTGTAGAGATGAGGTCTCACTGCCCTAGCGGGTCTCGAACCCACGGGCTCAGGCAATCCACTCACCTCAGCCTCCCAAAGGCGCGGGATTACAGGCTGAGCCACCGAGCCCGGCTCCTCCTTCTCTTAATGTTGCTGGATCTTAGGTTTTATTTGGATAAATTTTTCTGGAAATGTCAGGGTCTGCCTAGGTAAGGTCACCAACCTCCATAGAATGAAATCAGTCTCTCTGAGGAGGGCTCTACCAGGAGAATCTTGAAGTGGCTTGATGGTGAGTGAGTAGGGCTGCATGTGGACACTGGGGTGTTGGGACTCTGGCCTGAGGTTTATCATGTGTGTGTGTGAGTGTGTGTGTGTGTGCGTGCGTGTGTGTGCACACACATACATGCACATACTCTATACTGGGACTGCCAGGTAGGGATCAGCAGCTGGCACCCTCTGTTCTGGTCTTTCCCCCTTCGGACACTTGATACCAACCAGCCTATGTCTCCTTTAGCCTTCCAGCCCAGACATGGTCCAGGATCCTTGTCTTCTTCTCAGGAACCCACTGATATGAGGTTTGAACTTCCCAAAGGCCTCTCTGGTAGATAGGGACTTACATGTCCTGGCACGCAGGTGACTGTTGCAATGCTCTCACTATATAATAAATCATTTCAAAACTTAATGACTTAAAATAATGACAACATTAATTTTGCCCATAAGTACACAATTTGGGCAGGGCTCAGCAGGGATGGCTCTTCTCTGTTGCACTCAGCGTCAGCTGGCTTGGCTCAGAGGTTGGGGGCTAGATTATCTGAAGGTCTGCTCACTACGCTGTCCGCTGGGTGATGCTGGCTGTTGGCTGAGACATTAGCTGGACTTATTGATCAGAACACCTTTATGCGGGCTCTCCAAGTGGCTGCTTGGCTTCATTACAACATGGCAGCTGGATTCTAAGAGTGAGCATCTCTTAAGAGAGCCAGATGGAAACCATTACACCTTTTCTGTCCCAGTCTTGGAAATCACACAGAATCACTTCTACCATATTCTATCTGTTATGAGCCATCACTAAGGCCAGCTTACATTCAAAGGGAAGGGAATTAGATGCCACTTCTTGATGAGACATGTCAAAGAATTTGCAGCCATGTTTCAAAGTCACCACAGTGGCTCACCCCTTCCTTCCCATTCTTGCAGGACTTGGAGTCCTTCCATTCCCAATGCCTGGTCTCTCTCTTTACAGGGCCACACCGTCATACCACCTCCCACCCAGCAATGCCTTTGTGAAAGCCAGAGCAGGAGAGAGAGCCATGCTTTCCTGGATTAAAATCAGACCAAGACCAACAGTACTCTGTGCAGGGAATAATCTGGTGCCTCTTCACCCAGGGAGAAACGTATTTTCTATCAGAACAGTATTTGGCTGCAAGTGACAAAAAGATCTTAAACAAGACAGTTGGTGTATTCCTCTCTTGCATAGCAATCTGGAGGTTGTCTGCCTATGGTTGATGTGGAAGTTCTGCTCTATGAAGCCCACAGGGACACAGGCTCCTTCTAGCCTGCTGCTCTGCCATACATAGCCTCCAGTCCCCAGACCACCTCACGGCCGAAGATGACTGCTGGAGCTGCAGTCAGTATGTCCATGTTGCAACCAGCAGAAAGGAAGAAAGGATCAAGAAGAAGCAGCAGAGGGTGGCCACAGCTATTTTATAAGGAAGGCTCCCAGAACCATCACATGATACTACTGATTGTATCTCATTGGCCAGAACGTCCTCATACGGTCACTCATAGCTGTAGGAGGCTGGGAAATGTAGTCCTATTCTGGGTGGCCATGTGCTCAACTAAAACCACTGATTCTCAGCATGGAAAGAGGAGAGAAAAAAGATATGGAGGATTAAGAAGCAGACTCTAGGCTGGGCACAGCAGCTCATGCCTATAATCTCAGCACTTAGGGAGGCCGAGGTAGGAGGAGTTTGAGACGAGCCTGGACAACATAGTAAGACTTCATCTCTACAGAGAAAACAAATTAGCTTGGTGTGGTGGCATGCACCTGTAGACCCAGCTACTTGGAAGGTTGAAGCAGGAGAATCGCCTGAGCCCAGGAGATTGAGGCTGCAGTGAGCTGTGATCATGCACTCCAGTCTGGGTGACAGAGTGAAACCACAACTCAAAAAAAAAAGACTGCCAAACTTTTTTTTTTTTTTGAGTTGGAGTCTCACTCTGTCACCCAGGCTGGAGTGCAGTGGCACACTCATGGCCACGACAGCCTCGACCTGCTGGGCTCAGGCGATCCTTCCACCTCAGCCAAGGAGCTGGAAATACAGGTGCATGCCACCATGCCTGACTAATTTGTTTTTTCATTTACTGCAGAGACGAGGTCTCACCAAGTTACCCAGGCTGGTCTCAAACCCCTGGACTCAGGCAATCCTCTCGCCTTGGCCCCCAAAAGTGCTAGGATTATAGGCTTGAGCCACCGTGCCAGGCCTGCCAAACTTTTTTTTTTTTTTTTTGAGTTGGAGTCTCACTCTGTCACCCAGACTGGAGTGCAGTGGCCGCTCCCGGCCGCCGCAGCCTCGACCTGCTGGGCTCCGGCAATCCTTCCGCCTCAGCCTTCTGAGTAGCCGGAATTACAGGCATGCACTACCACTCCTGGCTAATTTTTTGATTTTATTGTAGAGATGAGGTCCAAACTTATGAATTAACAAATTCTACGTGCAGACAGATTTGCTCACAAATTCACTTCCCCCAGCTAGAGACAAATTAATAGTCTAAAACAATGGCAAGATGTCTTACCCTTTCTGTAGTTCTTTTCCTCATATAGGTTTTCTTTGGCAACTTCCTCAAGTCAGACAATGGGGGGGGCATATTGAAAAGTTTACAGATTATATAATAAAATGAATCCTTGTTTGTGGTAAATAGGAAAGCTACACCATGCTTTGCTTCAGAATTTGAGCTGATGGCAGCTATATATATGTATTACAAAAAAACTGAAAGAGAGGAGTCAGTGCCAGCCAGGGGTGTTTTTTAAATTTCCATATAAGGCTGCTGTTTACTTTGGTAGGAACTGTGGAAACTTGCGTCAACCGACATGGGCATTTCTATTTATTCCAGTGGTATTTTGGACCCTCTAGCAATTGGTGCCCTGAGCAGTTTCTCAGCTGGCCTGCCCAGCCAGCTCTGTGTCTGAGGATACTCAGAAGAACTTTACAATTTAGAAAATACCTAATCTCTACCCAAAAGACATGACCTTGGCCTTACAGTCCTCAGTGGGTCAATTGTGCCTTCGTATATTACAGAGACCGAATTCGTTTGCTATGGTTGCTGGTGCCACAGACTGGGTGGCTTAAACAGCAGAAATGTGACCAGGCTCGGTGGCTCAGCCTGTAATCCCAGCAATTTGGAAGGCCGAGGTGAGTGGATTGCCTAAGCCCGCAGGTTCGAGACCAGCCAGGGCAACTTGGCGAGACCTCATCTCTATAATAAATCAAAAATTAAGCTGGGCTCGGTGGCTCAGCCTGTAATCCCACGCCTTGGGAGGCTGAGGTGAGTGAATTGCCTGAGCCCGCGAGTTCGAGACCCGCTTAGACAACTTGGTGAGACCTCATCTCTACAATAAATCAAAAACTAGCCGGGTGTGGTAGCGCGTGCCTGTAGTTCCAGCTACTCGGAAGGTTGAGGCGGAAGGATGGCTAGAGCCCAGCAGGTCGAGGCTGCAGTGGCCGGGAGCGGCCACTGCACTCCAGTCTGGGCGACAGAGTGAGACTCCAACTCAAAAAATAAATAAATAAAAATAAAAAATAAATTAAAAATTAGCCAGGTGTGGTAGCGGCTGAGACAGAAGGCTCGCTGGAGCTCAGCAGGTTGACGCTGGAGTAGCCACGAGCATGCCACTATACTCCAGCCTGGGCACTTTACCTCCCCCAGCTAGAGACAAATTAATAGTCTAAACAATGGCAAGATGTCTCAATAAAATAACTCAATAAAATAAAAAGTTTTAAAAAACAGAAGTGTCTTTTCTCACAGTTCTGGAGGCCAGACTCTAAGATCAAGGTGTCAATAGGGCCACACTCCCTTAGAAGGTGACGAGGAAAGATCTGTTTAAGGCCTTTCTCCTAGCTTCTGGGAGTTTTTTGGCTTGTAGCCACATGACTACAGTCTTCACATGGTGTTCTCCCTGTGTGTTGTCTGTGTCCAAATTTCCCTTTTTTGTTGTTGTTGTTGAGTTGGAGTCTCAGTCTGTCGCCCAGACTGGAGTGCAGTGGCTGCTCCTGGCCACCGCAGCCTCGACCTGCTGGGCTCTGGCGATCCTTCCGCCTCAGCCTTCCAAGTAGCTGGAGCTACAGGCGCGCGCCACCACTCTCGGCTAATTTTTTTATTTATTGTAGAGATGAGGTCTCGCCAAGTTGCCCCGGCGGGTCTCGAACCCGCGGTCTCAGGCAATCCACTCACCTCAGCCTCCCAAAGCGCTGGAATTACAGGCTGAGCTACCAAGCCCGGCTGGGATTACAAGTTTAACATGTGAATTTTGGGGAAATACAAGTAAATCCATATTACAGACATCCCCATATAGGGTGATTATGTGTGTGTTGGAGTATGTATATGAGAGAGGACCCAAAAAATGAAATTATCTTTTGGAGGGCAGGCCCCTTGTAGTACACTTGGAATTTGTTCCTCTGGATCAGTCAACCAAAGTTTTTAGTCTGAAAGTTTTGAGAAGGTTGTATCATGATTTGCGGAAGAAACGTCCTGAGTTGTGGTAAACAGATGACTGGTTCTTCCCCCAGGACAACGCTCCTGCCCACACTGTGCTGAGTGTTCAGTAGATTTTGACCCAAAATGTCATGACCCCAGTGCCCCACCCTCCTTATTCACCCGATCTCGCCCCAAGTGACTTTTTTTTTGTTTCCCCATATGATAAAAGTCCTCAAAGGCAAATGTTTTGTTGATGTGGAAGAGGAGAAACAAAAAACGGCAGAAGCACTAAAAGGCATCAAAATGGATGAGTCCAAAACTGTTTTGAGTAGTGGAAAAAGCGTCTTCATAGGTGTATTGCATCAAATGGAGAGTACTTTGAAGGGGATTGAAGTTTAAACATGTAAGAATACACAACTTTTTATAAATAACTTCTGTTTTGGTGGGGGGAGCTCGTATGCATTGTTTCAGTATACTCTGGTCTAAAGCTTCCTGATTTTTCGGGGAGAAAGGAGAGGGTGGTTTCCATCAGCATTAGAAAAATGGCTGATGGAAAAGTGGCTCACGGGGCGGCCTTTAGTTCTGTCCTAGTAAAGACAGCACAACTGGAGCCGAGGTGAGGTCTGACACTGGCCAATTGCATGCAAAATTGCCACCTATTAGAATGGGCGTCTGGAGGCAGTTTTAGTTGTAGTTGACTGCAATGTGGTAGGATGCTTGCAGCTATATTCAGTGTCTTCAGTTCTAATAACCAAAAGCCCACCCCAAATGGTGTAGGCAATAGGGAAATTATTATCCTCTGTAACCACGAAGCCCAGTCACAGGACAATTCCTGGTTGGTGAATTCAGTGCTCACTGATGTTGTGGAAGCTCCAGGTTTTTGCCCTGCCATTCTCAGCATGTCAGTGTTGGTTTTCCGTGGTGCCTCTTGTTCACAAAAGGGCTTCTTTGGTTCGAGGTTTCACATTCCAGGACAAGTCTAGAGGCTTGATGAAAGAATGCTTCTTCCTCAAGTCCTTTTCCCTTTTTTTGAGCCAGAATTGAGATGCACATTCACAGCCACCGCAGCCTCCATCCGCTGGGCTCAGGCGATCCTTCCGCCTCAGTCTTCCACGTAGTTGGAACTACAGGTGCGCGCCACGACGCCTGGCTAAATTTTTTGATTTGTTGTTGAGATGAGGTCTTGCCAAGTTGCCCAGGCTTGTCTCTAACCCCTGGACTCAGGCAATCCTCTCGCCTCTGCCTCCCAATGTGCTGGGATTACAGGTGTGAACCACCGTGCCTGGATTCTCAAGTCCTTTTCAAAGAGGCCTAGCAAGGCTGAGTGTGGTGGCTTGTGCCTGTAACCCCAGCACTTTGGGAGGCTGAGGTAGGAGGATCACTTGAGACCAGGAGTTCATGATCAGCCTGGACAACATAGTGAGTCCCCATTTCTAAAAAAAATTGAAAGTTATGTGGAAGTGGTGGTGTGTGCCTATAGTCCCAGCTATGTGGGAAGGTAAGGCAGGAGGTTACAGTAAGCTATGAGCGTACCACTACACTTCAGCCTGAGTGACACAGTGAGACCCTGTCTTCAAAAAAACCAAAAAAGGCTGGGCTCAGTCTGTAATCCCAGAACTTTGGGAGGCCTAGGCAAGAGGATTGCCTCAGCCCGCAGGTTAGAGACCCACCCCGGCAACTTGGTGAGACCTTGTCTCTACAATAAATCAAAAACTAGCCGGGCGTGGTAGCACACGCCTGTAGTTCTGGCTACTTGGAAGGCTGAGGAGGAAGGATCGCTGGAGCCCAGCAGGTTGAGGCTGTGGTGGCTGGGAGCATGCCACTGCACTGCAGTCTGGGCGACAGAGTGAGACTCCAACTCAAAAAAAACCAAACAAACCAAACCCCCCCCCAAAAAGCAAAAAACAAAACAAACAATCAAAAAAACCCACACAGAGCCCTAGCAGATTTCTCAAAGTTCATTGGTTGGAATTGTGATACAGGAACAGGAAATGGGGTTGCTGTGATTGGCTCTGACTCCTCAAGCTTCGCTCTCTGGAGTTGGGGGTAGAGTCAGTGTACGCCCTTGGGATGCGTACAACTGCTCTTGGCAAAATCAGGGTGAGGTTGACAAGGAAGAAGGAGTGGAGGTAGGCCTACTAGGAGGGCAACTCACAAAATCTAACACACAGGTCCTGATTAAGGTGGAGGGGAAGGCGGCTATCTCTGACCAACGTGAGGGTGGGGCAGGATGGCAGAGATGGGGAGAGAGAAGGAATGCCATGTAGAGACACTAGTCGATACCATCTTAGAATAACAGTTCTCATCAGGCACTGGGTCTGACTTTAAGCTGACAAATGATTTTCCTTCACAATAAAAGTACAAACAGAATCCTAATTAATGAATTTGCCAATAGCTGTTGCCTATTTTATGGGCCTTAGCCCAGATTCAGTCTGTGGACAGGATGAGTGAGTGTGTGTGTGTGGATGTGGCCATAAATCACCCAGGGCCCAGGACAGGCGTTGTCTGGTTGAGCTCTTCCTAGGCAGCCCTTCCTGAGGGAGCATGGGCTTGCCACGACAGCCACGACAGCCATGAGAGCCACAGTGGCTCTGACAGCCCTGGTCCCCACGGGACACTCAGCAGCCCAGGCAGCCTTGTGACAGTGTAGACTGACTCCAGCTCGCTGCTGCTGCTTCTTGTGGCTGAAAGGACTAACATTTTCCTCAGGAAGTCGACAGCCCAATCTCCCCACACCCTGAGTGGGTATTTTCACTTCTGCTATTTCCACCTAGGGAGGGGCCATTGTCCCTTCAGGAATTTACCTGCTTTTGAGGAAATGCCTGGAAAAGGTTATTCTGGTGGGGAGTGGGGCCGTGTCTTCATCAGTCATTCAACAGCCAGGAGTCTGACTATGTGCTGGGCACTGTGCAGGGACAGGAGGGACAAGGACGAGTGAGCCTGTCTCAGGGGCGCGACCGTCTTGCCTAGGTGCTGGCCAGAGAGACCAAGGGGAAGAAGAACTTTGCTAGCTCCTTGTTTCCTGTGGAGGGGGAGGTATGGCGATGCCCACTCTCAGGACATGAAGATGGCAGCTTTGACAAGACTGGAGGACATCAGATGTCAGGAACCACAGTGAGCACGAAATAGACATCCCGGAAGATTTGCTGAAGTTAAATGTAGCGTGGGTCACTGGCCTTTGGAGAAAGCTCCCCAGGTGATTCCGATCAAATCACCCCTCCCTCTTCATCCCCCTCCACTGCCTCAGTTATAACCACCAAATTACAAGAAAATAACAGCCACTCACATGCTCAAAGACAGTTGATCACCCACCCTTTCTGCAGCCCTCTCAACTCCATTTCCTTTCATCTGCCTGCACAAGCCTGCTTCCCAACTATTGTTAATGATTAATAATTTGTTTAGCATTAACTGAGCTTTCCAATTTTTTGGGTGAACATTTTCCCAGCCGTTTGCTACAATTCTTCAAAACCAGCTGTTTGCCTTCACGCCGCATCAATAAATTAATTTCCTTTATTTTTGTCCTTGATGTGGCTGAGAAAGCCCGGTGCTCTGTTTGCAATGCCTGGCCCTTTGGAATTTCTCTGGTGTTTCCAGGAGCGAGATGAACTGTGCAAGTTGGCACCCAGGGAGGCAGCCCCTAGGTGACCCCCAAGGTGAACTCCCTCGGGTGATGCTCTTCCCACCCTTAGGGGCAGGTGCTGATGAGTAGATTTCCCATCTCTGTCTACATCTGTACCATTTAAATGCTTCCTTTCTTTCAGAATCTTACCATTGCTATCACTCTGTCCTGCCAGCTTATAATAGGGGGGTTTCCACGTCCTTTTCTAACTGTCTTTTGTGACAAGTTATTCCTCCCGCCATCATCACTATAGTTCTTCCAAGAATTATCTTTGTCTCTCTTCATTTCCTTTTGCTGCAGTGGATCCTTGGGTCTGGAAGTTTCTGAGTGCCGCCAGTGCCCTGCAGACATCACAGTCCCATGTCTTCTTGGCTGGTCCCTCTGACAAAGTGGGTCTTGGTGACCTGTCACTTTTAGCTCCGAAGCTATTTCCTCATTTTTAAAATAGCTCTCGGAACACAATATTACCTTTTTTTTTTTGAGACAGTCTTACTGTGTTGTTCAGGCTGGCCTTGAACCCCTAGGCTCAAGCAATCTTCCTGCCTTAACCTCCTGGGTAGGTGAAGTTACAGGAGCACACCACTGCACCTGGCTGGGACATGATAATACTTGTAAGTATTAGGGGTGTTCCCAGCACATGATAGGAGTCAAAACATACCACTTCCATGCATTGCTATGCACAATCTGCTTGAAGGCTTTCATTGGCCATCAGAGCCCTTTCTCCCTGTGTGCACAGCAGCCTAGAAATACTAAGGAATAAGTGGTCCCCAGGAAAAGCCCGCAAGCAAGGACCAATGGGAGTCAGTGTGTCAGTACCCAGCTCCCTGCCCTCAGGTGGGCTAATTCTGACATGAGCTGTCAACAGGACTAAGTACCCATTGGCCCCAGTGTTGATTTACTTTCAAACTCCCCTTTATTGACTTCCTTCTCTTCCCTGTCTCGCCTCCCCAGTCCCCTTTCCATGTTCCTGGAGAGCACCTCCCCATATACCATTAGCACACAAATTCTTGTCTTGGAGTCTGCTTCTGTGGAACCCCAACCTCTGCTCACATCAAACTTGACATGTACAAAATTAGGCTTATTGTCTTCCCCACCAAACTGGCTCATTCTCCTGTCTTCCTGCATCTCTAAGTCCCACCGTCTCCCTAGACATACAAGGCAGAACTGTGAAATGGAGCCAGCCATGGTCAGCCACAATTGTCAGCAAGTATCTCCTGAGTGCCTGTAGTGGGTGCGACTCTGTGCCACCCCCAGCCACAACTGTCCTTGCTTGGTGGTATTTTCCCTCTCACCCCCCCTTCCCCCCTCACCTCACACCCAGCCTACTGGACTCCTTGCCACTGGAGTCTTCTAGAAGAGACTTCTGACCCTTTATTCCTTCCTGTGTTGACTGAAAATCCATCCATGGCTCCCCCCTGGCTGCTGGAGAAAGCTGGCAAGGGAAAACCCCGAACCTCCCCGATCTTGGCATCAACTCCCTGACCTCGCCCAGCTGCCCCAACCCTCAACGCTCTCTAAGGTCATTGGAGCTTCCCAGAGCCATGGCTTTGCTTGTATTAAATTCTTTTTCATTCTTTCTTTGAGTCAGAATCTCAATCTGATGCCCAGGCTGGAGTGCAGTGACTTGATCATGGCTCACTGCAGCCTCAACCTCCTGGGCTCAGGAAAACCTCCCAGCTCAACCTCCCAAGTAGCTGGGACTACAGGCATGCATCACTACGTGTGGCTAATTTTTTGATTCTTTTCTTTTTTTTTTTTTTTTAATCGAGATGACGTCTTGCTGTGTTGCCCAGTCTGGTCTCAAACTCTTGGCCTCAAGCAATCTTCCTGCCTTGTCCTCCCAAAGTGCTGGGATTACAAGCACAAGCCACCACGCCCAGCCACTTTGTGTTAAATTATACCCATACCGTGGGGCTCAGATTCAAACTCACTTCCTTCATTGTAGCCTGGCTACCCTGGGAAGGAAGCCCTCCTGTGATTCCTGTAGCATGATCAGAAACACTCGGTCATCTTCATTTATTCAATAAAGCACTATGTTCCAGGCACTGTCCCCGGTGGGGTTGTACTGATAAATAAAACAGGCCAGTTCTTGCCCTCATGGAGCTTATAGCACAGGGAGGGAGGAGACAGAAACCCCCAAATCACAGAGATGTAAGATAGAAATTGTGTCCAGGAATATTAACAGTATGAGGTGTGGACAGGATGTTATCAGAAAATGAAACAAGGGAAAGGCTAACTTAGAAGGGAGGAGGTGGACAGTCAGATGAGGTCCTCCTGAGATGAATCATGAATAGGAATCAGCTGAAACAAGGGTAAAAAATTATCCAGGTACAATGAATCTTTCATGGGAAGACTAGAAACCTTTGAGGTACTAAAAAAGGCCATTGAATTTGGTGAACACATGGGGCTGGAGTGGTTGTCAAGGGCCGGATTACTCAGGGTCTTAGAAGGCTGCACTAGTCAGGTTTGTGCTGTGGTAATGTTGCTTAACAAACATCTCCTGCATCTCAAGGGCTTGCAACAACAAGCATTGGCTTCTGTTTGTAGTTCAGCAGGGCTCAGATGTGGCTCTAGAGGCCCCTGGCTTTGGGATTGGACTCAGGACAGTGTCACATTTCTGTCATTCTGGGACCAAGATTGAAGGAGAAACAGTTGCCTGGGGCAAGCTCTTCTCATGGCTGAGGGTGAACTCAAGAGAGCAGTTGGAAACAATACCCCTCAAGGCCAATCTTTGGCGCCAGCAAGTTCACTGTTATTTCTGCCCATGTTCCATGGGTCAAAGTTAGTCATAAGGCCGAACCCTAAGTCAGTGGAATAAGGACATACCCTCTACCCAGTCCACTGGGAGATGTGCAATCAGATGGCAAAGGGCTTTGGGTGTGACTCTATCTTACACAGAGGAAAAGTTGGACACAAGAACCCAGTCTATCACATGGGTCATGTTAAGGATTTTGCTTTTTATTCTAACACCAAGTGGAAACCTTTGTATCTTTCTTCTTTTTCTCCCTTTGGTACCTTTTTCTTCTATTTTCCTTTTTTTTTTTTTTTTTTTGAGTTGGAGTCTCACTCTGTCGCCCAGACTGGAGTGCAGTGGCCGCTCCCGGCCACCGCGCCTCAACCTGCTGGGCTCCGGCGATGCTTCCGCCTCAGCCTTCCAAGTAGTCAGAACTACAGGCACGCACTACCTCTACCTATTGTAGAGATGAGGTCTCGCCAAGTTGCCCGAATGGGTCTCAAACCCGCGGGCTCAGACAATCTACTTGCCTCAGCCTCTCAAAGTGCTGGGATTACAGGCTGAGCCACCAAGCCCGGCCTTCTATTTTCAATTATTCAAATAGCACAAGGGTATATTTCTACAGTCAATTACTCAAGCTACATGAATAAACCAAAGTCTCTTTTGCTAGTCCCAGTGGCCCCCAATCCAAGTCCCTTTCCCAGATATGACCTCTGTTAATGTCTTGAATGCTTCTTCTCTAAGACTTTTTTAAAAAATGTATTTCCATACACATACATGCATGCAGAAATGTAGAATTTTTGTAAATGTGTTTTATTTTATTATTCATTATTTATTTTTTTTTGAGTTGGAGTCTCACTTTGTCGCCCAGGCTGGAGGGCAGTGGCACGCTCCCGGCCACTGCAGCCTCAACCTGTTGGGCTCCGGCGATCCTTCCACCTCAGCCTTCCGAGTAGCTGGAACTACAGGTGCGCGCTACCACACCCAGCTAATTTTTTGGTTTATTGTAGAGATGAGGTCTCGCCAAGTTGCCCAGGCGAGTCTCAAACCCGCGGGCTCAGGCAATCCACTCACCTCAGCCTCCCAAAGGCGCGGGATTACAGGCTGAGCCACCGAGCCCGGCTTATTTATTTAATTTTTAATTTTTTTTTTGAGTTGGAGTCTCACTCTGTCGCCCAGACTGGAGTGCAGTGGCCGCTCCCGGCCACCGCAGCCTCGACCTGCTGGGCTCCGGCGATCCTTCCACCTCAGCCTTCCGAGTAGCTGGAATTACAGGCGTGCACTACCATGCCCAGCTGATTTTTTGATTTATTGTAGAGATGAGGTCTCGCTGCCCAGGCGGGTCTCGAACCCGTGGGCTCAGGCAATCCACTCACCTCAGCCTCCCAAAGGTACGGGATTACAGGCTGAGCCACCGAGCCCGGCTAATTTTTAATTTCTTTTTCTTGAGTTGGAGTCTCACTCCATTCCCAGACTGGAGTGTAGTGGCATGCAAGCTCATGGCCACCGCAGCGTCGACCTGCTGGGCTCGGGTGATCCTTCTGCCTCAGCCTTCCAAGTAGCTGGAACTACACAGGTGTGTGCTACCACGCCTGGCTGATTTTTTGATTTATTATAGAGATGAGGTCTCGCCAAGTTACCCAGGCTGTTCTCGAACCCGTGAGTTCAGGCAATCCCCTCACCTTGGCCTCCCAAAGTGCTGGGATTACAGGCTTGAGCCACCGCACCCGGCCTACTTTGCTAATTTCTTAGGACATAAAAGGTATCCAAAAATGTTCAACTGTGTATTTTTTCCTTTCTCTGATATGTTCAGCCTTAGCAATGAAAAGCTGATGTCACAAAAAACCATTTAGCCTTATTGACTAAAGCTGAGCATACACATCCCCTTAGCCCTACTCCTGGGTACACAGAGCAGAGAGGAGTCACATGGAGTCACCAAAAGGCGTGTTCTAGGATGTCTGTAGCAAGGCTAACCCTACCCAGAAGTCCATCCACAGTGATGGAGGGGTGAACGGTAGAGTCGTCACACATGGAATACTACATGGCAGTGAGAAGGCACAAACCACAGCCACACTCAAGGTGGGTAAATGTTACCACCATAAAGTTGAACAAAAGAAGTGAGACCCAAAAGAGGGCGGAAAGTAGAATCCCATTTATATGAGGTTCAATGATACACAAAGCAGCATTCTACGACAAGTGGGGACTCCTCCCTTGGGAAAGCAGCAACTGGGAGAGGGAATGGGGGGACTTCCTTGGGGGCTGCTGATGGTCTGTGGTCTGTGTCCCCACTTGGGTGCTCCTACACACGGATGCCATCAGCTCGTAAAAATGTACCAAGCTATACACTCAGGATATGTGCGCTTCTCTGAATGTAGGTTATACTTCAATAAAAGGTTAAAAAAAAAAAAAGCTAATGTCGCCTAATGGCCTAAATTCTATGAATATGCAATAAACTTGCAGCATAAGAATTTTGTCCTGCAATTTGCTGCTGACTCCGAGTTCGGGAGGTGTCAGGGTAACAAAGCACCCCGGGGTGAGCATTTGACAGGAAGCATTAGCTGCCCCCCAGGAGCCTCAAATACCTGATGGGTTTTCTCCTGCTTAAAATTAAAAACCTGCCCGCAAAGATGCCGAGGAAGGAAGAATGCATGCACAGCCCTCATTTGGCGATGTTATTAGCCGTGGGAGTGGAACGCAGTGGGTGGGTAGTGGGACTCATCTACAACTACTGGCTGGACACCAGGTGCCCACTCCTGGGGGATGAGGCCGGCGACTTCTTTATCTTTACAGTGCCCCCCTACACCCCCCCACAGTCCTGCCCACAAAGGCATAAAGACGTCGGTTGCTTAATCAACGGTTTCCTGTGGACCATAGCGCTTGGACACTAGAAAGAAGAATTTATCTTACTTTAATTTCACATGTGCCGTGAGCCCGGTTGTATGAAGCACTTTATACACATGATCTCATTGACTCCACACAACCACTCCTTAAGGGAAGAGCCCATATTATTCCCATTTTACAGATGAAGCTTGGAGGAGGTAAGGCAGTAGCTTGCCCAAGGTCACCCTGAGTACCCGTGGCACAGCTGGGATGCCACCCAGGCAGGGCTTTTCAGCCAGAGCCTGCTTTGCCTTGAGGCTTCGAAGTGTCTAAGCCCCCAACTTTACAAATGCGGCCACTGGCTAGAGTTGCCGGACTTAGCAAATAAACCAAGTTCAAGTTGAACATCAGATAAAAAAGGCATCACTTCTTAGCATAAGATGTCTATGCAATATTTGGGATATACTTGCAGTATAAATTATTTGTCTATCTGAAATACAACTTGAACTAGGTGGCCTGTATTTTATTTGACACCTCTACCTCTGGGATCCACAGAAGTAAAGTCACACATGAAGTGACATTAGTAGTTTGTCAAAGACAGAAATCTGGGCTCAGGGCCCCTGACTTGGCAGTCAATGCTCTTTCCACTGACTGCACCTCCTCCCTGAACCTCCCCCCACTGCACATTTACAACCAAACCCATCACTTTCCCCAAACTAGCAACCTTCCCAACTTTTTGTGGCTGCCAATGTCATTTCTGTCTCTGAAGTCTTCTGACCCTTTCTGTCCACCAGCATCTGACCTACACTGCATGGTGCCTGGGGACACTGACTGACTTTAGAACTTGTAAGTCTTCCTGCCCAGCAACATTGCAGACTCTTAAGGGCAGGAATAGTATGTCATATTCCTTGTACCCTACTAAGCACAGGCTTGCTGTGCTGAGACACCCCCCCACCCCACCCCCGGTGATCACAAGCTCATCCCAGCCCTCAGCTGCAGGGGCATTGGTTCTTCCTCAGGGGAAACCCAGGAGCTCCAAATTCATAGTGTGACATAGTGACTCAGCCTTGCCACAGTTTTCTCTTCCACTGGGAACTCTGGTTCTAGCACATAGGTACTCCAGTCATCTCTTGCTGCACAAGTAAGCCACCCCTAAATTTAGAGGCTTAAACCAATGACAAGCATTGATTTTTCTCTTGAATCTGCACTGCAGGCAAGTGTGGGTGGGGTGGATTTGTCTCTGTACCACATAGCGTCGTGCAGGGCTGTTCACCTGGGAACTAGAAGAAGCGCCTCCCAGATGGCTCCTACACGGCTGATGAGTTGGGGATGGTAATTATCTGGGAACTCAGCCAAAGCTGAAGGCCAGTGGCCTTGGTTCCTCTGTACGTAGCCTGGGCTTCCTCACAGCGTGGCGGCTGGGCCAGGTGGAAGCTGAATTGCCTTTTATGGCTAAGTCTCGGGAGTCACATAGTGTCACTTCTGCCACACTCTTTTAGACGAAGCAGTTACAAAGACCCACCCAGTTTTCAGGAAAAGGGACATAGACTTTAGCTCTTGATAGGGCAGTGTCAACTTTCTGGAAGAACATGTGGAACTGGAATCACTACTGTGGCCATACAGGGCTTGTTATTTGGGACCACACTCTAATCAAGGCCAAGCAAGGTAAGACTCTTGGAGACCCTTAGCACTGAAATGCGATGGCGCTGGGCATGGTGGCTCACACCTGTAATCCCAGCACTTTGGGGGGCCAAGATGGGAAGATCACTTGAACCCCGGAGTCCGA